>BHFT01044176.1:0-18978 GCA_004320025.1 Laticauda laticaudata
AAAGAGAGAAGAATTAGTCGGGGGCACCCAATTTCTGCATCAACCTGGAGAATTTATATAATTCACGCGAGGGATGGGGGCTGTATTACCACAATATAAGAGACGCGTGCTAGTGGGAGGAACCACAAAATTTAGATTGATTTATTACTTAGAAAATATCCCTATACTGGCCCCAGATTTACTAGTATATACAAAGAATTAAATCCATTATTTTCCATCATTAATAGCTAATAAGTGCACCTGGTGAAGATTATTTTTTTGCCCCTCTATGAATTATTTTAGATATAATATAGGGATATGGCAGCCTTATAGTGAGACACGAGAGTAATTCACTGATTTATATTAAAACATTTACTTTGGCTGCTTATACTACGGATTGAGAATGTTTGGCCTTATTTTTTTTATTCGTTTCCTTTACATGAATAAAAGGAGATCAGAGGCGATTTATTTTCCAAATATATTGTTACAGACTAATATTTAACCTAATTTGGATTGTTTGCTAAATATGATATGGACCATTTGTTGAGACACAAATGAATATGAGGTTTTATTGGAGAATTATATTTTTTTTGTGGATGGTTAACAAGCAGGCATTTTAGACCAGAGCGACTACCATGGAAATAGATTTTTTGTTTCAGCATGTTATATCATTTTGTAAAATGGTATATTTAAAAATTGGGTAATTGTAAATTTATTTCACTGCATTTATATTGATTTCTAATTTTAAGTGGCGGGGGGCGTTTTGAGTTTATTGGAAAAGGCGCGCAGAAATAAATCTTGTGGAAGGAACTGGACGGAATACTGAACTAGGAACCCAGCTCATTTATTGCTGGTTAGGGCTCTTTATACAACAACCATGTGAAAGTCCGTACTGTGCCTGTAAATGTTGATGCTTCCGTTCTATAGAGGCATACCTATCCAAAACTACTTAATACTATCTTACTTTATCCTATATTCTAAGAGCATACCTTTACCAATAAATATCAATTTACCTATCCTTACCCCGTAAGACAGGGCTTTGCATATTTTAGTGTCCATATGGCTTTTCAATACTCTATGTCATTGATTACCAGGATTCCTGCATGCAATTTTAGATTTTTGCATATGCCAAATGATTCTTGATTAAAATTTTATTAATACCTCTTTTTTATAATGCCCGATGACATTGTATTTAATAGGCTCATTTTTACAAATAGGCTGAGGAGACTTGTTGCATAAGGCTGAATACCTTATTGTTTTACTTTTGAATTTCTTAAATATTACATAAATTAGCAAATTCCATAAGGTTGTGTTTTCAACACATTAATTAAAGTAGGAAAATATAAATTGGACAAGAATTTAATGACGGGAAGTAAAATCGAACAAGTAAATTACTTACAACCTACTTAGAGAGACGTGAGTATCACCTTTTTACTAATACAGGATTTTGGTTTAATCACTTATAAAAGTAGTGCATTAAGAGCTAAGCACAGATTAGATAAAATTATTTAACCATAATTACCCAGGGACCAACTAAATTATAGGGACCCCTATTTAGTTATGGGAAGATATTTAGGAGCAAAATAGTATCGCAATGCTGACATATGGTGGCGCAGAACTGTGGGGTTTATAATAAAGAGCCTACCCACTTGAACAAAACCAGAACCAAGCTTTATAAGAACACATTTTATTGATGTTGAACTGATAATGAATTTTCTACTTTTCTGTCGCTTTTTTTTTTCTAGCATTTCAGAAGTCAGATATTTGGGTATGCATACTCCTTTTAATAGCCACATAAATAATTTAAAACATTTACAATATCTTGGCTAAAGATTAAAATCAATGGATTCTGGTATAGTACTTTCACAATCTTATTGTCGCCTAACTTAAACTAGTTAAATAGAGTTCCATATTTTTAACTCCTTGGGTCCAGTTCAATCTCCACAGAGCCATCTTAAGTATCATTGTGGTTTTTCTTCTCATTTTTTTATTTTTGACTAAGGTTTCCTCAGGCGGGAAGGGGGGTAGAGGTGGTGTGGTGGTAAAACAGAGAGTACATGAGATATAGTAAGGGGTGGGGTTTTTTTTGTTTTTTTTTTTTTTTTTTGCTTGTACTCTTTATTTTGTTACTATGTGTATTTATTGGCTATTATAATATTCTAGTTCTTATAATGGTTTGGCTGGCTTAAGAATTAAAATACATGTTTCCAACACTGAATAAATACTATTTTCAATGGGTATTTTGCCTATCATATTTAACTAGAGAAGTAGCCTATGGGACGAGGGGGGGAGGCGCAGGATCTGATTCAAGGATTCCAAGTTACAACAATAGAGGCAGCTTACCGCATGATAACCATTCCCACGAGAGATTGCTTAATAGGGGTGGGGGTTGAGAGTGCTGGCCATGTGGGAAGATATTCCACACATCATTGTATCCAAACACATGCACAATATATACCCCATTTGAGAACTGGTGTAAGGCCCCTGGGTCAGGGGAGCTGGCAAGACGGCGGAGGGGGGGCGAAGAGAGGATGGGTGAAAATGAAGACAAAAAAGCTATGCAATACAACACGTTGGTTATACAGAGACAAGCGGAGCGATGTACTACACTGCCATCCGTTAATTGCATATCTCTCTATACATAAGACCGCAATAACAACAATAAATATTATGGGTGTGTGGGTGGTATTTTTTTTAGAACGATCTATATACTGCATCAGAAGATTTATGAGGTCTGCCCCAAACTTGCGATGAGAAAATGTTCCAATTACAATATAATTCTTCGTTCTGCTCAATTTTCTCGCTATTATTTTTTTATCCCAGCTAGGCAATCCCGCTGCGCCCATCGCCGCGCAACTCGCATCCGCAAGGTCAGGATGCAAGAGAGAAGGAAAGCGGAAACGGACAGCGACGGATGCAGACAGGATGACAGCACGGCACAAAGTGTTTAACCCACGGAAAAACCGTTCGGCCCAGAGGGGACCTATCTCGACTTATTAACGGATGCCTAGAGCGCATTTGCTCTAGATGGATGGCCTAGGGAGGGTCGGAAGGAGGCAGGGCTGAGTAGGGGTGCCGGTATTAAAAAGGGGGTATGTTAACACTATCTTTGTGTATTTCACTTTTCATAACTAGCACCCTGCGGTGTGCCTCTGCAGACCGGTGCATCTGACTCTTTTCACCAGCACTCAGTCATCGTCCACCTGCGGATATACACACGTCCTTTTGGCAGCACCCACTCCTTCTGCAACCAGTCCGCGAAGCCATCTACAGGCTCTGGTGAACTCTAACTACCCGGGAACAGACAAAGGCGCGGGCCAACAAGCGTCTGGGCTACAAGATGGTTCACCCACGCACGAGCAGAGACCCGACCTGCCTACACACCACACCGCCTGATGGTGAAGCTCCAGGAGCAACACGAACCTCCGGCCGAATTCCCAGCCACTTCATCGCAGGATGCTCTCCAATGCCATTGTTTTGACGAACTTGTGCTGCGTCTCTGAACCCCTAGTTTGTTTGACTCAAGAACAAACACTCCAACTTTCCGTGTCCGCAGCCTGGACCCTGTTGCATATCCAAAAGGTGCTACTACACTACTGTGCACTGACTATCAGGAGAACAGCACAACTACACAGGAGCATGCAGGACGGACTGGAGGGTGCCACCCAACACCCATCAAGCATTGTGAGTACAGAAGAAGTGCGCGTGGGCAAGGCCATCCATCGAAGAATACTGGAGGACGTCTCCAGTGCCCCCTCCACTCCGAAGCCAAGGATCGCGAAGAAGTTGCAGCCAGCCAGCTGGCTATCTAAGAAGTGGAACTATCCACACACTGTATAGGAGCACATAGATGGGAAGCATCGATGGCCATGCAAAGCATCCAGCCAAAAATCGGGGTCGCACGTTATTATCAATTACACAGCGGCTTTTCAGCTATCATCCTCTTTTTCACCATGGTCGATGCTGAATACAGTTCATGGACCATCGAATGCTTCAGGCAGCGCTCATCATTCAGATGCCGACCAGCGTCATACACCGCCAGCTTCACCTCAAGGAGTGAGCTGGATTTCGGCAACTCATCTGTTGGGCTTCCCAGATTCCAAACCTCTATGCCAAAGGACACACAGAAGCATTGCCTACTTTTCATTTTCGTGGTGGATGTATCTGCCTCCTTCTCTCTCTCTAACATACCTACCTCTATGAAGTCCTTATCATTTTCCTCCAAAATACCTCACCCCGTTGATAGAGAGGTATCTTCTAATTTCTCTACATGTGCTTGTCCATATGGGCAAGTGCGTGTGTTGTTGGTTGGTTTTAATGTAACGCTTTTTGGTCCATTCCTGTGCTCAATTCATGGTTTCGCTAGTGTACTTTTCTCTATCCATTCAATGTGCAGCCATCACCCACTATCTATTGTACTGTTGAGGTAGGTATTATTGAAGCATTGTCTGTCATTTGTTCCTGTTTTTTGTCACATATTCTGCATTTTGCAAACACTTTCGTCTTAATCCTTTTTTTTTTTTTTTTTTTTTTATATGTTCTTTGTCATTTTGAATCTATTGTGTCTTTCTGTGGATCCTTTCCTTAGCTATAGGTACAATGTGGATCATTTTGTAGCCTTTTGGTGGTGTAATGTGAGGTGTCAAGGTGTATAAACCCTGAAATTAGTATTCATCTTCTTAGGATTGTGCAAGGCCCCGTTCAACAGATTGTCCTCCATGAGGGAAGTAAGTCGTGCTAACTCGTCGTCCTGAAACACTGGTACGCAACTCCGCAGCTGGAGAGTGGAGTGGCAGACAGCCAGATGATAGATGCTTAATCGGATGCTTCCTTCAGCCTGGTTCTCATCACATGATCCGAAGATTTGTGGCCATGTATGTTGAAGGTGGTTTTCCCTGGATGCAAAATGAACAGAGCATTTAATAAAGAGTTGATGTTTATGTTCAAATGTGTGCGATCAACTGCTTTTACATTGTTATTTGATAATATAATGGTGTTCCTATTAGTGTTGTTGGTTTATAGTCTCTTTTGGTGAGGGTGGAATTTCTATATCCAGTCCCATCTTATTGCTTGCATCTGGAGGTTTTAATTCTATTTTTCCATCATGTTCTTATTACTCTTCATTTTTTTCTCTCCATAAGGTAATCCTCTCGTTCTTGTCCTCATGTTTTCTTCCATTCAGTTTATTCCCTGCCCATACTCATCATGCTATCTTAACACCATCCTCAAGCATGCAAAAGAGCTTAAACCATTTCTATAAAGTTTCCACCTATAGTATCTTTTTTTTAAAAAAAGATATGAAAGACCAAGTGTGGTGAACACTTTTCAATAAAATATGATCTCTTTTATTTTAATTCATATGTAAGCTGTCAGTACAATAAATTGAGTTCTCTTTGGCTACTCTTTTCTCTTTTGTGGTCGGCTTTCAGTTCTTCTAGGTGGTTGATTATGGGTTGCAGTTAGCTGTGGAGGTGTTCCTTTGCTGGAGTGCTTTGTCATCCAGCTCCTCCAGAAGCAGAAGCCAGCAGACAGCCCCGCCCCAGAAGAAGCGAGACTTTGTGCTTTGCTTATAGAAGCCTTCTCAGCAGACCAGAGTGCACCGGGCAGGGGGGGGATGGTAGCCCTGTCCCTCTTGCAAGGGCTGGCAGCAATATGGCTGATGGTCTTTGCTGTGCTTTTCAGTTCATGTGTTGTTGGGTTTTGTTTTGTCTTTGGTCTGGCTTATGTTGTGAGGCCTGGCCAGGAAACGAAGGCTGCAGGAAGGCTGGCAAGGGTAGGCTGCCAGGAACGAAAGGCTGAGCAGGAAGGCTGCAGGGAAGGCAGGACACACAAAAGGCCTGGCAGGAACGGCTTGCAGGCACCCAAATGGCTTGCAGGTCAGGTCTTTAGTGCAGCCAAGGTCTCTGGCAGGTTTTTTTTCAGACTGGATGGCAGTCTTTAGGCTTTGTTGATGTCAGGCTCAGACAGCACAAAGGCTGGCAGGGAGGCTGGCAGCTATTTAGTACTGTGCAGGGAGTGCTTTTGGCCAGCAATAGGCTGTGCAGGGAGTGTCTGGTCTAGTGTGAGGCTTGGCATGCAGGTCTTTGCCAGGCAGATTCATGCAAGGCAGACGCATGCACCGGCAGGCACCAGCGCAAGGCCATCGACTGTGTCCTGGAACGCAGTCCTTTCAGGCATCATGGCCGACTGCTTCCGAGCTGCCTTCCGTATACCTCTCACGGGGCTGACAGCATGCATCCTCCGCGCACATGCGCAATTAACTGCTTCGCATCCGCAGGCTTCTCTGTTGCATCCGCTATCATCCGCTGTGCATAAAAACCGCTCTGCAATAACGCTGTACATTTCCGTTCTCGCGTCGCTTTCGCTGAGTGTCCCCTCGGAATTGCCTTAGCAGATGTGCCATCCCTCCCATCCGCACTTCCATCCACTGGGCTTCGTTCGCGCCATCCGCTTTCCATCCTACCCTTGTGTTCATCTGTCCCCCGTTCCATTGTTTATTCCACTGCGCGGTTATGCAAATTTTTGCTCCTTTGAGAGCGGATAACACCGCGCATCGGAACATTTTGCTTTCGTGTCCATTTGTGTCCCTTTGCATCGTTGGGCAGTGTGACAGGGCCTTACTATCTCCTGCTTTATTCGAAAACGAATATAGATCATTACTTGAAAACATGTTAAAACTTGTTTGTATTGACAGCAGTAATATTTTGTCTGCCTTATTTCTATTATGCAGGGTGGGGGATCTATCTTATGGCTTTTTTCTCTTTCAGGTGTGATTTTTGATCTCTAATCTTTTATTCTAGTTGTGTCTCCTTTGTATTGGATTATGATGCTCTTTATCTTCTTTTGAAAAAAGCTTTCTCTTGACCTGGCCGACCTCTATGCACCAATTCTTGAGATATCTTTTTCAGAACAGCTCCTTGTGCAACCTTATGCCGGTCATTAGCCATAGGTCATTCCTGATTTTACAAAAGATGAGACCTTTTCTTAAATCTAGTCGATAAATTTTTATCATGACTCCAAATCTTATCTTTGTGTTTGTTGTTCACCTTTTGTTATAAGTCATTGTGAACTTGCAATTATTAACTTAATCCTATCACCCTCCGCTTAGTAAACAAAACAACTGCTTTCTAAGAAGCAGTTTGGTTTCAGGAAAATTTGTCCTATCAAATTCTGCACTCCTACAACCTGCAGAAACATTTGCGAACCACACATCTTGACCAGCAGTAAATGCAATTAATGACGGAATTTACATAGACTTCTCTGTCAAAGCCTTTGATTCAGTGGTGGCTCTTTGACAAACTACTGTTTGAACAAGTTCTTGATTGGTATCTCTGGATCCCGGCTGCACACAATGAAATAGCAAGTTCTTTATTCCAAACATGTGCAACAAATATGTTGAATAATAGGGAGGGGCCTTATTCAAATCTGGCACCAGTTAACAGTGGTTCCCCCAAGGGCAGCATTTAGGAGCCACAACTCTTTCTGCTTAACTTCAATGACCTAAATGATCATATATAAAAGAAAGCTAATGTCTCGTTTGCCAAATGACAAAAAACTATTTAACACCGCCACTCGACATTGCTGCTTGCCCTACCAAAGGACTTTGAATATGTGTCAGTATGTGTGTGTAATTGGCAACTCCAAAATTTCAACTAATAATGCTCTGGTCCAACACATTGGCAATAAAAATCAGAACATCAATTATATATGTTTGGGTATGAAATGATCTCGTTTGATTACACACCCTTATTCTGTCAGGACCTAAGAGTATCATCTCAAATGATCCACCAGCCTACCAGGGCTCACTGTAACTCGCATTGCAAAAAGACGATTAAGAGTTGGTTACCTTATTTTGTGGAATCTTCTTCTCCGTAACATTGATATTTGCTTAACTAAGGGCAATTATTCAATAACCTTTTGCCATGACCAATTCTCAAATACAGCTCTTATTCACTTCTTGGAATCCACATTGTATCATTGGACATCAACATGCATGCAAGTGGGTTCAAAGGTATTCTCTCGAGAAGAGTACTCCCACTCCTCTATCTACTCACAATAGTATTCCCTATGCCTCCAGGCTTGAAATTTTGGGCTTGGACAATCTTGAACTGCACTGCCTGCAGACCGATCTAAGCATCGTTCACAGAATTGTCTGCTATAACATCTTGCCCGTCAATAACTTCTTCAGCTTCAATCACAATAATACACGGGCAAACAACCGTTACAAACTGAAAGTGAACCGCTCCAAACTAGATTGCAGAAAATATGACTTCAGCAACAGAGTGGTACCCAACTCTGTTGTTACAGCCTCAATCCCTCACAGCTTCAACCTCAAACTGTCTATTGTGGACCTCACCCCATTCTTAAGAGGTCCTTAAAGGGGGCATGCATAAGCACACCAGCGTGCCTACCATCCCTGTCTTACTGTCCCCATTGATCTGTATTTACTTTCTTTGTTCATGTTTATGTTCATACCTATACTTGTTATCTTGTACATGTTTGACAAATAAACAAACAAACAAACAAATAAATAGTCACCAGGCCCAGTTCAGAGGGTCAACAAGGGTCTGCCTATGATTTCTAATGTAGTTAATTTTTGTATTCATTACTTTGTGGTGACACTTTTTTAATCCAAATTTTGACAATGACTGAAATTTTGACTATCCAGGATCTTCAGAAATAGATGACATAGAAATCAAGCAAGCAAGACAGACAGACCTAAGATTAGAATACACAGGTCATATCACTTGCAGCAGATCAATAAGGTTTACTAACTCCCAATTTTTAAATAGTAACAACATATGATTTTCATGGCATATGAAACATAATAATTTTCAGGGCTCTGTTATCTTCAAGACTGCCTGTCTCCAATTGTTTCTACCCACCTTATACATGTGGGCTGAGTGGATAGACTCCAGGTCCCCTCAACTAACTTCTCATCATGTGTGTGTGTGAGTGTGTGAGTGTGTGTCCCTGTCATGTTTTATTACTTTTTTTTTAGTCTATGCTGTCACATTTTATGTTTTTAAAACACATAACATTTTACATGTTTGTTTTTTGTAAGTCACCCAGAATGTATTGGAGTAGACAGTGATAACAAATGCAATAAATAATACTGATTAACTTTAAAAATGAGAATTTCAGAAGCAGATTATTGCACAAAACAACTGGATACTCCGTTCACTTCTGGTAATGAAAATAAAAATTCTCAGGCTCACATTATACTTAGTAACTAATCTAATGTAGAGGAACCGATTACTGTTCACAAATAAACCATTTTAAGAGAAAATTCAACTCACTTAAGAAAGCTGGCTCTCTGAAATTATTTTAATAAACATAGCACTAACAAAATTGGACAAGATATTAATGTATATCAATATAGCCAACTTCAACCAAACATCAACCAGATGGTTTAGCTATTTGCTAAATGTTTGGCTTCCACTTTGATAAATATAGTGAACAAAAAACTGAACAAAGCAAGGTCACTGCTGGGACATTTAAGAACTTCATGGCCTATCACTCTCAATTCTATACTTTGATTTGGAAAGATATCTGTGAAATTAGAACCAAGAAGAAATAAACAAAAGTATCCTTTGTCCAACATGGTTCTGAGCATAATTCAGCAACCAAACAAACCAACTGCTGCAATTTTAGCAAATATATTCAAACAAAATGGTTATCCATGCAGCTTTATCAAAAAGTCCCTAACTACTCTACCCAATATAGCACAACCAATACAAATCCTAAAAAGAATTATACTGCCATACATCAAGAATAACTCAGAAACCACCAACAGACTACAATAACCATATAGAAGCAGCATAGGCACACAAGCCAACTAAAGCCTTTCAGAACATCCTAAGCCAGTGGTGGCTAACCTTTTTTGTCTCTTATGCTGAAAATTGTGCATGTGCTCAAGCGCTCGCACTCTCATGCCAGCACCCAGAAGGCAATGTGCATACTTCCCTCACGCCCCCTGTGCATGTGTGTGTGACCCCCCATGCATGCCGTGTGTCTCTGCGCATGCGCCTACATCTCCTGCACACATCCCGCCCCCTGTGCATGCACGCCAGATACCCAACAATTAGCTGTCAGGCAGGCAGTGTGCGCACATGCGCAGTGGGGTTCTTCTGGGTGACTTCTCATGGGCTGGCAGAAGTGGCTCTATGTGTCACTTCCAGCAAGTGTGTCACAGGTTCGCCATCACGGTCCTAAGCAAACAAAAAGACCCAACAACCCCAGAAGAAATAACATGAGTTATCTACAACATACAATGTAAAAGACATTGTAAAATGTAAAATGTCTCCGACAACCACTATGTAGGACAAACAGGCAGAAGACTTACAGTCTATCCACTAACACCAACTAACAGTCAAAAGACATGATGGGGTTTTTTTTGACAGATTTAACCACAATTTCAATAGTGTGACCATCCTAAGACAAGACAAGTCCAAAAATGCCAGGGAATTTCTAGAAGCGTGGCACTCTGACAAATCAACCATCGATAAACACATAGACATTAACAACATCTTATAGACTATATAAAAGAGACTATCACCCAGTCCAAAAACAAACAAAAAGACCCAACCTCCTCTCCACCAGCAATCAGCACCCAGATCAGCATAGATTAATTCTAAGGTTAACATTAGACCAACAATAAAGAAAACAATATCCCCATCAAGAAACTGCCAAAGGAGCCAACAGCAAACAGCCCAATCAAAGAATCCCTAAGAGAACACCCACCAATACTGACAGACAAGCCATTAGACTAGAATATAAACTGACAACAAACAGCACTTCTTACTACCACTGTTGAGGCTACCTAGTTTGGGTAATGAAATATCTGCAAGAAAACAAGCAAGCTGAGAGAGCACCAAGGACTCTTAATGTAACACACCTTTTCAGATCCTACCATTTTTTTTTTGCATTGGAAATGAAAGAGATAATTAAGATTCACTCTGCATACACTAAAAGAAATTAATAACAGTAGCACTTAGACTTATATAACGTTTAATGGTGCTTTACAGCCCTATTTAAAGGGTTTACAGAGTCAAAATATTGCCCCCAACAATCTGGGTCCTCATTTTACCAATCTCAGAAGGATGGAAGATTAAGTCAACCTTGAGCCAGTCAGGATTAAACTGCTGGCAATCAGCAGAATCAGCCTGCAATACTGCATTCTAACCAGTGTGCCACCACGGCTCTTATCATTATCATTATAATTAACATGATCACAAGCTGAAATCTTGACACTAAAAACTGCTCCTGGAATAAATTTTGACAATTTCCGATTCCTTTCCGCCCTGACACTTTTCTGGGCATAGCCCACTCCTAATTCTGGTCTGGAAACATTGTTATAGGTTCCTGACTTCTCATGAGCATCCACAAACTTATTTAAAATATTGTATTAATTGTTTGCTTAACAATTAAGAGCTTAGGATGCAGTTCTCAGCCTTCCAGGAGATATACTGCTTGTATGATATACAAAAGAAATTATAAAAAGTAATAAAGGTAGAAAACTGGCATTGCATCAACTCTGCATGGGAGAAAGAGGGAATGCAGAAGTAGCATTTACCTAGTTCAGGGATGGGCAACTAGGTTAACTTTATGACCTGTAGACTTTCCCTTCCAGAATTCCTGAGCCAGCAGGTTCACATGACATCTTTTTGCTATCATGCTCAGAGATGGAACAGACACCTGCAGATACATTATTCCCAGGTGGATAATATAGACTATGTTTATGTATCCTAGCAATTAAACAAAATTATTACCTTACTTTTACATCATTTTAAAACTCCCTGGCATGTTATTGTTTCCTTAGTTTTGCTGTTACTGTATATTTTAACTGCATTTTAGTTTTTATGCTATTTTATGCTTTGAATGTTCTACTGCAAAAAAAATAATAATTGCGAATTACCAAAAAAATGGTAAAGCAAGAAATGCCACAATTTTAACCTACATCTAAATTGTGCAGGCTGTCATGAAAATCTTCTCCTATAAAGACAAAATGTAACATTTGGCCATTAATATATAAGAAAAATCAAGATTTCTTTATAACGTTGATCCAATGGTATTTAAAAGAAACATTGTCATATTATCTATCTGTTTATCACATCATAAACAGAACTGGGTATATATCTTACGAGCCTACAGTATTGGTTTGTTTGTTTATAAATCATATTTATATGTCTGCCAATCTCACAGAATGTGACTCTGGGCAGCGTACAATAAAACAGTAAAGCAGCAATATTAAAATAGAATGTTATTAAAACTATTGAAGTTATTACTAAAAAGAAAAAGTGACAGTGTTAGATATTATGAACAATAAAGCCACCTCAAAAGTGACTCTGAGGATTCAGCCAGGTTAGTTTCCTTTAGGTTTAACCAGCTTTCAGTGTTCAGTTGTAGTTTCTAATAAACGACAGTTGTAAGAGAGCACAGAAAGTCAATGCAGGCCTGTTTTTGTGCACAAAAATTAGATGCATTGAATACATTTTGTTATAGAAAGTGAAAACTGTAGTTACTGCTAAACTCCAACAAATAATTATAAGCCCAATTCAGCATATGCGCGAAAGCACAGTTTTGTTTTTAATGAGGTCATTTATAAAATGGCTGAGTTTCAGCCTTGAAAATATCTTCTAAGGCTTTTTGAGAGTACCTTCAGCAACAGTAAACTCACCCGCTCCTCATGTTTAGCATCACTGAGGGCTCCTGGTTTCTCATTATCTGCAGCCTCCTGATTGTGTACTGTGTTGGTGGAGCTACCATTCACTGTATTTGGCCCAGTTGCTGCTGCCTCCAGCTGCTGCTGGGGACTTCCTTCTTGAGCATTCTTCACCTCCGAATCTGGACCCGTCTCTGTCATCATTGTTATTGATTATTCTGCATTTGCAAAGGGAAGATGAAATACATGAGGATGGGATTAAATGGGATTAAAATAAGTTTTTTTCTCTCAACCTCTAGGGCATACACCTGTGCCTCCAGGAGCCATCTTGCACAAAAAATTATATAGACAGTATTCTCAATAAAATGTACATAGTTAATCAGTCCAACACCTGGATATTTCAATCTCAAGAACCCACTCTGCAGATGCCGCACAGGGATGGGAATTGTTGCAATAAAACATTCCTTCAGGCTGCAGACTGATACCCACATTTATTATTGCTAAATCTCTGCTTTGATTGAAACTGAAAGGCAAGACTATCCAAAGAACATTATTTTAAATAAAATACTAAGTTTCCAAAAACATGAGATTTGTACATATATGAGTGGAGTGCATGGGGAATTCTGAAATGAATATCACCAGAGGATTTTTGAAAATGGTCCAGGGACTGCACAACACACTAAGGTGCAGATTGCTGAACACCTTTTAATGTAGAACAAGACTACATCTTAACTTTCCCTCCACAACAATTTTGCCTATGTTTACTGACCTAGAATTGGAGCTAATACTTTTTTTTTATAATTGTTCTTGGAATAGCCTTGTGAAGGAGGTTGTTCAGAGTGTGGCTTTCCCAAAATCCCCTCACATAAAATCCCTGTTTTTCAACAATAAGAGCATCCCAGAGCCAGGTAGTTGTCTGATCAAGGTGTAGTATTTTATAGGAATTTTTCTTTTCTTACACTTAAATCTGACATGCTGAAATCTTGCTACCACAAATAGTTATGAATTCCAATAGTCTCTTAATGTGAAAAGGCAAACTTCCCAAATTAGGTTCCCTCCAGAAATGTTTTACTACAACTGCCATAATCTTCAGTCAGCACTAGACAGTTCAGGTAGAGCAGGAAAAATGTACACAAAAATATAGTTATGTTCTACAAAGCCAGATCTTTCTCTTTGTGCTTTATGAACTACAGCATCATATGGAAGCCATGTATCAAAGAAGCACCACACCTATAGCTTTGTTGCATACAACACTAATCTCTCCACCCACAAAATAAAATATATTCCATATGGGTATTAGAATGCAAAAAAACAAACAAACAACCACTAATTGCTGAGCTCTGACTGCTAATCTGTCCCTTCTATACATTTTTGTTTGGCTTAACAAGATGCCTAATACATCTGCACACAAGGGTACAAATGAAGCACTACAGCTTACACCAAACCAATTACTTCCTCCAAATAACTAGATATTGCTGACTGGTGCCAGCTGAAAATTTCCATCCAACGCAATAGTTCAGACAACACAGCAGATCTCACAGCTTGCATAAGCTTCTGACAATAAAAACAAGGCATAATGAGAGTTTTTCTTCTACAGATGTCTCCTTTGTCTGGCAGACACTCCCATGCCAGTGTTAGTGCAATCTTTCTTTGAAGCTCATGTTAAATCTTCTGGTCTTTCTCCCTGTAACTGAGTCCAGCAGAAGATGAAAGACAACTGCTGTTTATTCCAAGGGTCCCCAACCCTCAGGCTGCAGGCCATTACCAGGCTGCAACCTCTTCAAAACCAGGCTGCGTGAGCAATGGGTAAGTGCATGCACATAAAGCTCCACTCGTGTGAGCTGTAGCACTCATCCACGAAGTTCCACTCATGCGAATGGAGGACGCTTGTGCATGAAGTGTCACTAATGCATATGAAGCTCCATTCATGTGAGTCCAAATGCCCTTTGCTCAAGTACCTTCTGCTCACATGAGTGGAGCTCATGCGCAAACGCAAATGCCTTCACACATGCGTGAAGCTGCATTTGTACCAGCACTAGTGCCCTCCATCTACATGAGTGGTGCTTCATAACCAAGCACCCACTGCTTATGTGTGAAGCTCCATTCACCTGAGTGGATGGTAAGTGGAGGGTATTCATGCCCATCACTCATACCAATGGAGCTGTGTGCACGCTTGTGTGCCTGCCACTCACCTGCCCCCCCAACCAGATTGGACTGCCATTGTAGAAAGGTTGGGGACTACTGGTTTATGCCAGCTTGGATTCTTCAGTTTGGCTGAAATGTTTTAAAAAAGTAAAGTTTAATCTGTTTAGAGAAACCTTTTAAATACTGAAGTCACTCAATGCACATTTTGGAAGTAGAAAGAATATTCCACTCTAGTGAGACTAAGTAGAAGAGAAAAAGAGACAGGAGAGATTATTGGCCAGCTGAGAAGCTGCTAGTAGCCACAATTTTACATCCCTAACCCCAGTTCTATTATGTTGTTGTTCCCACCAAACAAATGATAAATTTTCAGATATTGAACAAGTCTCGGTCCAGAATTATTTTGGTTTAAAGTTAAAAACTGGCAAACTTCTCTGAAAGAAATTCATTTCTCTACAATGTTCTAACCCACACAGCAAATTCCAGTCCATACAGAGTTAATGTTCTTACATAAACCATCATATTATCTGAATCATGCCTTAAAGTTATATGAGCAAACACTCCTTTAAAAAGAAGGGTAAAAACGAATTCATGCTTCAAACTAGAAAAAGAATCTTTTCCTTATTCCTCCCAAATATGCACGACTATTCACTCATGTAAAAAACAAGTTTAAAGTTTTTTTCTTTTTTATCATATGTGGTCATTTCAATATTTTACCTTCTTTCAAACAGAATACAAAAATAAATATGATAAAGGTGACATTTGGGGAAGCAACGATGAAGAAAAAACAGCTCTGCTCAGAGAGTAGCCAATGACACAATGGCACAAGAAGCCAGCATATGGATCCACTTCTTGGAATTCCCCAGACAGGAAGAGGACACCGGACTGTCCACAAGCACTCCAGAGAGCAGCTTCCTGTGAGATCATAAGACAACTATCTCGGATAGGTTTAGAACTCTGAGAACCAAAGTCTTGTAACTACAGGTTTTTTAAAAGAAAAGTGCCCTCCAAATAAACTGATGTATGGTCAACTCTTAAGAAAACTTCATCAAGTAAAGCTCAATTCTTGATGAATTCAAGGCCATGAATTATGAAGTTTTCTCAGCAGCAATACATTAATGATTTGTCCATGCCTTTGTCTGAGATGTTTTTCACTTCTCAATCTAGCTGGAATGCAATACATCTGTGAGGTACTTGGTTGAGGAAGACACTGGGATGGGCGATGTTATTCTCTTTCAGCTACTATGATGGGTAATCTTTCAGATATTTATAGTACATAGATAGTTTTCACCAATTCTTTAAATGAGAAATGCAAGTAGCAAGATGAAGACTAATAAATACTGCTTAAAAATCACATCCACAGAACACTGGGGTTCTGACATGTGGAACTCCATGCTTTTCAACAGTTTAAAGGGTCAGCCTCAGCATAACATTTGTCTATGGACCCAAGTATATAATTTTAAACAAACATGCAAAGCTGAATTCCTGACATCTGGCTTGTTGGCAAGTGATTCCCTATACACCCCTAAAAAGCATTAAAATGCTGCCATTTCCTCTCTTTGGCTAGTCCTCCAAAACAGGTTGCTGTAGCCTGTGGGAAAAGTCCACAGGAAGTGCAGAGAAAGAATTCTGGATAAATATTTGCAATTTACCATTTATTTATTTGATGTCTGAATTCTGATTTTAGTTAATTAACGACAAGAAAATGTGCCCTCTCAAAACCAAAACACTTTGGTCAGGGACTATTTTTGCTGTTAGATTTCATGGAGTGAAACCATCAAGGTTCCTTTACCACAGCAAGTTTTATACACAGCAGGCGTTAATTTCACCTAAAATGAGCTTTCTGATGATCCTGTGCAATATTCTAGTTTCACGCTTCAAAACAGCAGTGCAAACATTTCTGAAGGCTGGCTTTCTGCCTAAGGCGTGCCAAGTTGTAATGCAAAGATTATTCCTCTATTTTGAAATTGCTTGTTGAACTAGGGAAGAGCATCTTTCTTCCCTCTTTCATTACAGCCCACCACTTTCCATCTTTCTGCTTTTTTTCCTGACAATTATGATATAGAAAGAGATAGGAAGAATGGATATCATGCCTATTAGCATCAGAATAAACCATGTAGGACTCCATCAGATTGAACTGGAGGAGGAGAAATGGAAAAAAAGGAAGAAAAGAAGAAAAACAAGTGGAAGAAACTACATGTGTTGTGTCTTTTGACTCACTGAGAGTGATAGATTTAAAGAGTAATTTTGTGGAGTAGTTAGCTGACAGCTTTCTGTTTATTTATCTCAACCCTCAAAATTTTTGTAATGGCTTTCAGAACAATAAAACCTATACAAAAAGAAAGACTACAAGAAGAATTATGGCTGGAATAAAGGAGAAAAATATATAAAGCACTGCACTGCATACAACTCCATGTAGGTTTTGTCTATATGAAAGAAAACCAACCACTTTGTAATTTCTCAAGGGAAAGATGTTTATATGCAACAACATTTGTATGCAATCTTTCAAAACAAGACCCTTCTAAGTAGCTTAAAGCAGGCAAAAGCATGCTAAATTTTTGCAAAGGGAACCTCAGAATTGCACATCAAAATAATGAAATCACCTCTGTAACACCAAGACACAAATTAATCTTTTCTACACACATGCAATAACATAATGCATGTACAATACAAGTGCACTTGCTTCACAGCAGCACAATACAATTTTCACCATTTGCCTCCTTGCCCAGCTCTTCCCACAAAGAGCACTGATTCCTGAAATTTCCACCAGGATTTCAAATACCACAAACTTAACCCTGAGCAATTGGGATTTCTACAATGTGGAATAATATTGCTGCAGACTTCAAAAGGAACTCACACCTCTTTATATTTTCTGATATTTTTCTGACTGAACAAACATTTCTGCATTTGCATTTCTGCATAGATTTTTAGCTTTTTAATTTTAGCCTTTTAAAAATCTATCTCTCCCCTTTTTAAGAGTAACAGAGGAAATAGAATGGTTGTCTAATTTTCTCTTTTCAGGGTCCATTTGAGTTTATATAACTGTGGCCTTCCTCTTTCCAAAATTCAGGTTTCTAAAGTTTAATTATATGCTTTAATTAAAAAAATGAAGCCAATATTTGGTGAAGTAGCACCAGGTTTTAATTCCACACCCTTCCTGTTGGAAGAACTTAAGTTAGGATCACGAAGGAGAGCATAGATGCTATTATTATATCAGGTCACAACTTTTATCTCTGCCTGAAGCATTCAAGACAACATGCAGAATTTGTTCCCAGTGCCTGTCTTGCTATCAGCTCATGTCATATACTTAATTACTTGGAGTTTAATGAGGAAATATAGAATTCACCAAAAGTTTAGTGAGGAAATACAGAATTCCACATAGAATTTTTGCATGAATCTTTCCACTCCTCTGATTCACATAAAGTGCTAATTATGAATGTAACTAACTAGTTAGATTGTCGTTTTGCAGAGTTTGTTGTGTTGTTATGGGAAGTTTGTTTCTCTCTTTTTTATTTATTTGTACTTCCCCCCCCCCTTCGTTGTTTTTTCCTTGGAATTTATTATTGTTGGTTCTGAGGCGGCTTGTCTTTTGAGATTGCGGAAACAAAGCTGGTCTATGTGCCGCTTCCATTCCCTCCCATCGTCTAACGTTAGTTGGTAGGACCAGGGGCCTGTGACTTGTGTGATGATGGCTGGCAGCCATAGCGGGTCCCCGGTAAAGTTCTTGGCATAGACTAGGTCACCGATTTCGAAGGTACGGTACTTGCTGGAGGAGTTGGGGGGCTTGTCCCATGTGTAAGTGGGGTATAACCTGTCCAGGTAGGACCGTAGTTTCTACCCATTAAAAGTTCAGCCGGGCTTTTATTTGTAGAACTACTAGGGGTAATATGTTGCAAGGTTAGAAGTCAGTTGAGTTTGTCCTGCACGTTCCCCTTGTCCATTCTCTCTAGGCCCTCTTTAGTATACCGAACCATGCGTTCGGCCCTGCCATTCTCAGCCAGGTGGGCCAGCGCAGTTAAGGTGTGATGGATACCCTGGGCAGCCAGGTATTGTTCGAACTGCAAGGTGGTAAATTGAGGCCCAATGTCCGAAAGCAGTTCATCAGGTAGCCCATGTGTCGCAAACAGTTTGTCGAGCTGTTTCATAACAGCCTCGGTGGTTGTGGAAGCCATGAGGATGACTTCCAACCAGTT
>BHFT01044177.1:0-33419 GCA_004320025.1 Laticauda laticaudata
TTACCTCGCTGAGACATGTTATGTTCTATGTCAAAGCAAGGATAAACCAAGCTAGTCAAAATTATTGTCCAGTCTGTCAGGGAAGTCTGACACCATTCTTTCAGCCTGCATTAGGACAGTTCATAAATCCACTGAATAGTTATTCCAGAATTTTATACCCTGGAATAGTTATTCAGTATTGCAGCATTATCAATCACGTCTTTCTTATGGCATTTATCTCATTTCAGCTTTCATTTATCCTACTTTTTCGATTTTATCATATTGTTCTGTCAAGCTGAATATCAATAAACTAAGGTATGCAATTCTATGAAATCTTAGGAGCTTAGCCTATTCTTCATTTAATTTACACTTTAACGTTGTCGTTAAAGATTATATTCACTACAAATTGAACTACTGCATTTCTCAGGTCATGATCTTTAATAGTAAACAAAAATTAATTCTGCAAATTAATCTCCATCACATTAACAATGTTGATGGCTGCCAGAAGAGCAAAGAACCAGAACTTTGTATCTCCCTCAAGCACCCGAAGCAGTAAAGAGAAGTAAAACAAGACAAATAAGAGAATTAGCCTTTTACCTCCTAGTACGTATGTGTGGGTCCTTGACCTTATCAAAGCTATCACCAAAATCCTCTATCATGTGACTAGAAGAATTCAATGAATGGATTCTTCCATCTTCTGTTCTTTTTTTGATGATGCAACTTTTCTATGATGGGTTAACAGCTGATAAAATAGAAGAGAGAGCCTAAAACCTCTTCTACACTTGTGTGTTCAAAATAAAGACCACAGAATTTAGCCTGCATATTTATCAGATGTTTTCCTAATTGTGATGCTAAAAAAGTTCAGAAACAGCAGATCCAGAATATCAATTATTCCATCTCATAAAGCTCCGATGTATTGAAGAGTGATTCCACAGTTTCCCTAACATTATTGTGTCAGAATTGAAAGCAAGAATATTATAAGAATTGATGCTCTAATTTTGTCTCTGCACCAGCATTGCCTTCATTAAGTTACAGTACTACAAAGCCTGCAGCTAAAGCCCCGTCCACACTGCACCAACCGGAGCAAAGAGGATGTAAAACGGTACAAAAAGCTTGCCTACCGTTGGTTAACTGATGCACTCACTGCCTCGCGTTTGCTTCCTCTCTATCCGTCCAGCATCCAGTTATTACATTTCATCTGCTCAGAGAATTTTGAGTGCTCAAAACTTTTGCGAGGAAATGTTATCCAAATTTCGTCCCATTCTGCATCCCTACGCATCCGTTCTGCATCCTTTACGCATCCCTATATCCCTAGTGCATCCGTCTGCATCCGCGCAACTCACATGCCGCGCGGACGCAGGGAGGAAGCGGAACGGACGCGGAACAGAGTGCAGAACGGATGCAAACGGATGCAGCATGGAAACAAAGCGTTTAAAACAGTAAAAAACATGCGCAGAGGGGACCTATCTCGATATTAAAGTGTCATAGAGGATGCCTAGAGGATGCCTAGGAGGATGCAAAGCGACACCTAGACTGCCTATAAAAAGGGGAGCAACTCACCTGCATCTCACTTCAACCAGCAGCCTAGCTGTTAGCAGACCTCTGCAGCCTCATCGACTCTTGCCTCTCCACACCCATTCCAGTCATGTCCACCATGATCGTAAAACAGTCCTTTGTGGCCAGCCACCAAATCCTTCTGCAACAGGTGCGAAGCCATCTACAGGCCTGTGAAACTTCCTACTGACGGGAAGAAAAAGAGCGGCCAAAAAGGCATCTGGGTCAAAGATGGTGCAGAATGAGCAGAGTATGACTGGTAAACAAGCTGATGGGTGGAGATGCAGGAACGAAGACACTCGGCATTCCAGAACTTCATAGGATGCCTCCAGCCATTGTTTACGAAGTTGTGCAGCAGCTGACAACCCAGGTTGACAAGGCAAACACCAATTCCTCCCAGCCTGCAACCTGGCTCAAGTGCCACGTCACTCTGCGCCACCTGGTCTCTCAGGACCACCTACAGAGCATGCAGTACGGGCTGGCAGGTGCCACACAACACCATCAGCATTGTGCGTCAGAGAAGTGTGCAGGCCATCATGAAGAATATCTGGAGGAGCTTCTCCAGTGCCCCTCCACTGCAAGAAGCTGGAAGAAAGTTGCCAGAGCAGTGGTATCAGAAGTGGAACTTCCCCTACACCGTTGGAGCCATAGATGGCAAGGCACGTGGCTGCAAAGCTCCAAGCCAAAGTCTCGGGTCCACTTATTTCAACTACAAGGCTTCTTCAGGCATCATCCTCTTCCCATGGTCGACGCTGATCTACAAGCTTTCATAACATCGAGTGCTTCAGGGCAACGGCTCATCTTCAGATTGCCCAGGATATACAATACCCAGTGACCTCAGGAGGGCTGAAGGCAACCTCATCATGGGCTTCCCAGATCCAGACCCCCTTGCCCAACGACACGCAGATGTTGCCCTACTTCATTTGTGGGGATGACCCTTCTTCCCCTTTTTTTTCAAGAAAAAAAAAAAAACCTACCCTCATTAAGCCTACACTTCCAGACTCCTTAACCCCCCTGAAGAGATTTTCAACTACAGCTTCCTGTTAGGCTGGTGAGAACGCCTTTGGCATCCTGCCAACAGGTTCCAGCGTACTTCTCACCACCATGCAAGCATCACCCAGAGACCATGAGAGGGTCATGAAGCGTGCCGCATCCTGCACAATTCTCACATGCACACCCGCTACCCAGTCTTGCAGAAACAGGCTCGGGACCTCCAGCCAAGCAATAGTGGACATGCGAGCCTGGGAATGAGCGCAAGGGCAAAAACCTGATAGACACTGAAGGATGTGCAAGGCCCAACAGAGCCTCATGTGAAGGAAGAAGCAGCGCAACCTCCTGAAACACTGGCTGCAATTCCCCAGCTGAAGCAGCTGGAGTGGCAAGACAGTATGATAGATGATTAATGGTGCTTCCTTCAGCCTGCTATCACAGTGTGAAGATTTGAGGCCATGTATGTTGGGTGGCCTACAGATGAACAGGGCCGCTTAAAAAGAGTTGTGTTTGTGTTACATGTGTGGATGATATTAACACTTGTTATTGATAAAAAAGGGCCATAGTGTGGCACCTGGGAGGGTTGGACCATACAGTCCCACTATGCGTTGCACTGGAGGTTTATCTATTCCCACAGCACTACGTACATCCCAAAGTATTCCTGCCCATCCACTGCTATCTGTAACCATCCAAAGCAGCAAAGGCTAAACCAAATTCGAAAAGTTTCCACCAAAGACTTTATTAAAAAAAAGAAATGAAGCAAGTGATGTGAATCAAAAGAATAAACTTTATTGAAAACAACAAGCTGAAAAGAAAAAAACCCAAGTCAAGTTCCAAAATAAAACCACACCCAGTCTCTGCCAGTCTTCACGTCACTTGACGTGTGCCCAGTCTAGGGGTAAGGTCCAGGTGCTGTGGAGGTGGTTGCTGCTGCCAGTGCTGGCTGAAAGCCCCAACTGGGGTGGCCTGGCCCAAAGCGACAACAGGTGACGGTGTGTTTGAGGAAAGCTGCTCGGATAGCGGGCCTCAGACCCGTGATGGTGAGAAGGTCCTCCTCCATGCCATGGGTGTCAGCCCCAAGTACTGATAGAGATGTACTGACGCCAGGGCTTGGCATGTGGGGTGAGGAAGGAGTAGTGTAGTGGGGCGTCTTGGTCTGCAGCTTGGTGTGAGGATGGCGTGGTGGCCACTCTCTGTCATCGGTCGGCATCATTGGCTGGGTGGCCATCGGTGGCATCAGTGCAACGGTGCAATGGTGTGTCTACCCGACTGACTCTGTGCCCTGGACTGGGAAGGGCTGCTGCCTGTGCTGCTGGACCTCTGTAGCCATAGCCCTGTAAGGGTGAGGGCTGTGGGAAGCGCTTGGAATGGGAAGGAACATCACTGGGGCTGAGGAGCAGAACCTGGACTGGTGGGAGCAGGTTTCCTCTGGTCTGAGGGTTGTGAAGCACTCCGTGATCGGTCCTTCACCACCTGTACTGTGATCAGCCATGTCCTGTGAGGGTCTGGTTGACATAGGTGAGGAAGGGCCTTGGCGGTTGGAGGAGGGAGATCGGTGTGTACCAGCTGGAGAGAGGAGATCATGCTGGTCCAGAGGTGTCCCTGATCTCCAGCAGACAGTTGCTCTGCCCTCCTCATACGGCTCTCTGCCTTCTGTTTCCTCTCTGTGGAGCGGAGCTGGGGGCGTGGATGCGTACGGCTGAGGTGACGCATGTTCTCCATTTCTCCCACCGCACCAGTGAAGTCCTCCACGCACTTCACCACGGTTACCACACCTGTCGCGGTTCTCCGCCGTGGCACGCTCCACAAGAAACTGCCTGGAGACAGGGATGACTCCGCCGGAAGAGGACTGGTCTCAGAGGCTGCCGGAGAGAGAGCTTGTGAGGGGAGCTCTGGTGCCTCCTCGTGGCGGATCTCACCCTCCAGGAAGCTGCACCTGCAATTCACATAGGCTCTCTGTCTGTCAGCTTGACCGGGCCTGGCCAGATTTCTTCAGTGCAGCTTCCCGTACCAGGGCTATGTTTCCACCAAGCCGAGGACACCTCCAAGTCTCTCCAAGCAGCCTGCCTTCCTTTGTGTCCCTACAGCTGGTGTCCCTTCTGCCACAGATAATCATTCTCTCTCAGCCACACTCCAGGCAGCTCATCCTCGTGTTCCTCCTCAATGAATATTGCTCCTCTCCCGTTGTCGCATACGCCTTCCTCCCTTTGGCAGACGAATGGGCCTCATCAGAGGGGTCCCAGGTGTAGGGTTCTCCTCCACAACCACCACCAGCAGCAGCACCGAGGATCAATCATCCTCACCAGCAGGATCATAATCGATCATCAGCAGCAGCAGACAAGCAGCAGCACCCACAGGTCAGCAGCCAGCAGCACCAGCAGCACCAGCAGCACCAGGAACATGACAGGACCAGGAGCACGAGCAGGACCAGGAGCATAGCAGGACCAGACACGAGCAGGACACGAGCAGGATGAGCAAGACCCAGGGAGCACGAGCAGTACGAGCAGTACGAGCAAGCTCCAGGCACGCAGCAGGAAGAGCAGGACCAGCAGAACCAGCAGGACCAGAGCAGCTTCAGCAGAAGTACGCAGCGCAGAAGCACACTGCCAGGAGCAGCTCACAGAAGCTCCAAGCACCAGAAGAGCAGGCGGCCGAGCCAGCAGAAGCCCCGCAGTAGCAGATCAGGGACGAGGGCGGAGGGTGCCCTGTCCCTCTTGGCAGGATGGTGGCAGGTTGCTGAGGCTTTCGCTTCTCCCCATGGTTGTGTGGGTTGCTGGCTGGCAGGGAGGCTGCAGCAGGCTGCCAGGCACCAAGCTGGCAGGAAGCTGCAGAAAGCCTTGGCAGGAAGCCTGGCAGGAAGCCGCAGCAAGGCAGCAGGCAGAGGCACCAAGGCTGGCAGGCAGACCTGCTGGCAGGGAAGGCTGGCACAAGGCAGGGCAGCAAGGACTCGAGGTACCCAGCAGCAGGTCTTTCGCTCCGAATGCTGGCCAGTGCGAGCTGCTTCCCTTTATATCCGGCATGGCTTACGCATATGCATCCCTCCCGCATGCGACATTAACGCTCGACACCGTTAGCTTCCCGCTGTCATCCGCCTAGCTTCCGCGTGCATCCGCTGTGCATCTGCTGTGCCATCCGCTGGTACATCCGCTCATCCCGTGCCACGGTCCGCTCTGATCTCTCTTTCCGTTCCCGCATCTGCTTTCTGAGGCCCCTGGAAGCCTCAGCAGATGCGCCATCCGCTCTAATCCGCTTCCATCTAACTGGGCTTCCGTTCCGCACCGCTTCCATCCGCCTGTCCTCCCCCTATGCGCGTGTTTATCCCCTCCCGGTTAGTGCAAATTTTGACCCTTTTGAGAGCGATAAACAACGGATTGGAACATTTGCTCCTCCCGTTGGTCCGTTTTAATCCGTTGGCCAGTGTGGACAGGGCCTTAGATTTGTGCAATGGTTAGATGTCATTACTTTAACTCTTTATCACTTGTAATTTTGATCATTGCAACATGACGTAACATTTTTAAATGGTTTATAGTATGCAAAGACAATTCCTTCTCTTGTACAATCAGCTGCCCTGGAATTTCCAATTTTGAAACTGTCAATACACCTAAGGGCAAGCAATATGTAAATTGAGACATTTAAACTAATTTTCAATCCAACCATGGGGGAGAGCAGCATTAGATCTGACTTTACTTTTGCAACCTTTATTTTACCAGTAAAAAAAACCAAAAGGAAAATTTATATCGATACTAACATGTTAATCTTTCTTGGTTACACTGGGGCTTTATATACTTATTTGTCTGCTCTAATTAGTTTTCATTTACTTTTAAAAAAAGTCCATGCCCATGCCTAACTAAGCATTTGAGCAGCAATAATCCATGGACAATATGTACTGAAAAGTATTCAA
The DNA here is from genome assembly GCA_004320025.1 of Laticauda laticaudata. NCBI lineage: Eukaryota > Metazoa > Chordata > Lepidosauria > Squamata > Elapidae > Laticauda > Laticauda laticaudata. The sequence goes on from BHFT01044177.1 coordinate 6,425, forward strand.
GTTTTGGTCAAAAAAAAAAAAATCCCTCATCAAAGATCATGTATTTTACATAATCACAATTTGGAGCAGAACTAAGTCATGTTGATGCCCACTTAATTAAAATTAAGGAAGTGTGTCTCAAACTCCAGAGCTCTGCTAAATAAGAAGAGTGTTCCATTTGTGCACAAGAGAAAAAAACGAAGGATGAGGCTGGAACAATGAGGAATTGTCATTAAATGCTGAAGTGTCAGAACGTGTAACTGCTGTGCGTGGATAGGAGCCAGCATAAACCTTTCGAAATATATGTGTCAATTGAAAAAAGAAAGAATGTAGCCAAAGCCTTATACAAGGGGTGGACAGTTAGGGTATAAAAATGCTGCCGTGAATTTTGCTACTGAGTTCCTTCCAATGCCTAGGGAACCCGTCTCTGCAGACACGTGAATAAACCTTGTTTTCCTTGGATCAACGAATTCTTTTGGTGGTTTTTATCTGCTTCCACCTCACATTTGGTGCTCTACGTAGTGCCCCGATGAAGTTTTGAACTGGAGAAAGGACTGGTAAGTGTGCCGCCACCGCCGTTCCCATTGTAGAGGGGCCCCTCCCTGTCTAGTTGGATACCCGGGGTAACTGCACTCCAGCCAGACATCCTTGGAAAAAGAGAGAGAAAGCAGCCTGAGCTTTTACGGGGAGTGTTCATTGATCACCTGAAGTGGGGCGCCCACTCCTTTCATCTCCGGAGACCAGGGTGTATCGTTGAGTTTTCCTTCGGGATAGGAAGAAGGATATACTGTCCTTAAACTCTGGGAAATCCAGCGACTGCTGGAGGACCGTGTAAATCCCTGAGTGGGAATCTCTGTGATTGTTGCGTAGCGTGGAGAATGGAAAAGAGACAAAGCAAGTGTGAACGTCCAAAGAGAACGGGTTATGAATAGAGAAGGCTGTTGATTCCGTCTGACTCCCCATTGGTCAAATACTACAACAATGGTCATTGCCCCATCTGAGGACTTACACTCGGGTCTAGAGAAAAAGAAAATGATCTACCTATGCAATAAGGGTGGCGGAAGTATCCCCGAGTAGACCCTGATGTTTCCTTACCACTGGGATCCCGAAGGAATTACCATACAACGGATAATTCGTGTGAAAGATATATAGTAAACACCGGATGAAGAGCAAAACCCTATGGGGAGGTGTATGCGTATTCATGCTCCACCTTGAAGAGTCCAGTTCACCAGAAAAAAGTGGACAGTTTGTCAGCAAGTGGAGGAAAGCGAAACTGAGCTGGATGGGGATCCACCGCATGGCTCAGCAGTCCTGGCACCACTGCCCCTTGCCGGCTTCCAGTTGCCAGCTCCACCTCTACCTGCGAGTATCCAGGACTCAGAAGGGAAACTGCTCCACACACACCAAGGACCACCGAGAATTTGCCTCTAGGAAGAAGGTCGGCCAATCCTGTGTATGGCCTCCAGTCAGAAAATCCAATGCATGATATGCGCAGGGGATCTAGTCACCGTTTTTTGCTGCCCCCATAAAATCTGCCGAAGTTACAGGATCGTGAAAAAGACCCTTCCGAAACTCCATAGAGATGCTCATGAGATTGGCATAACCAGTTGGAATTGTTTCTGCCCAGTGAATACACATACAAAGAACTGATGTATATTCTTGACAACCTTTTCACCCCCGAAGAGAGGAACCTCATTAGGAGGGCAGCAATGCTGCCTGGATAGGAGACTGCAGGGCAACAGGGAACATGTGGCTTTTGCAAAAGACCCACCCAAAAAAAAGTTTTTTCCCCCCCCCAATTTTTTTTTAAAAAAAAAAGCCGGACCCAAAATGGAACATCAATAATATGCTGCGATAGGGAGCACATGAAGATATGGAACGATTCATATCTTTGGAAGAATTAAATTGCCATCGCAAGGGAAAACACTTGACCAAAGGGCATTTGAAATACACAGGGAAGATGATCCCCGGGAAATTTCTGATGCTCGGCTCCATGAAGGGTTAACCAAGTACTCCGAGTGAGCCATAAACCCCTGCACTTCGAGACTCTCGCATTAAGATGCCAATTCGTCACCAAGCATGGCCAGAGACCAGGGAAAAAGATCCAGAAGAAGGGGATGGACTGATCTTGGGCATGACAGATTTGAAAGCAGCCAAACATGTTTGTGCAATTGAACTCAGTTAAAACCAAAACAGAGAAGTCTCAGATGATGTAGTGCTGTGCGAAACGGCAGCCAAGAATGAAGTTAGGGAAAAATCAGGGAGACCCAGATGTCAGATCCGGAGCGCCAACGGTGGAGAGATGGAAAAATTCTCCCAGCAGGGAGTGGAGACCCCCGGTTAGTGTGAGGAGGTCCAGGCAAATGATGGTTCGTGTCAATGGCCATCCCAGAGTAGAATTGCTTCAGATCGAAAGAGGACATTTTGCACAATGCCAAAACCCGAGAACGAAAGCTATGCCCTATACGATTAGGGAGGTTCCGGCCCCAAGAAGGGACCTGTGGGGAGCCATTGATTAAATGTGTTAGGTGGTCCTGACCATCAGGATGGCTGTTCCTGATCGACACCGGCGTAAGCCGGACATCTGTATGCGATCCAGCTAGAGGGAGCATGCAGGTCAAAGACTTAAAGTGGTGGGGTGAGTGGAAAATCCAAGAGGTCAAAGATTTTGGAAGAGTGAGATGGAATTGATGATGTGGTTACTGAAAAACCGAAGATATGTATATTCCGGATTCAGGGGTGAACTTCTAGGAATAGACTGGTTGATGTTTTTGAATAGAATGTGGGATAGAAGAAAAAGTTGCATGTGTATGTTAACAACGGAAGATGAGAAAATATCATCAAATTGTGTTGGGCAGGAGGTGAAGGGTATAGAGGCAATACACCATGCCAGATCAGAATACAACCAGGATAAACTAACTGTGGACCCACAATATTCCTGAGTAATCAGAGTAAGAGAAGGTGGAAACCAGTGAGTGAGCAGATTATTGAAACGGGACTGTTGAACCAAACTTATTCACCGTTCAATTCACGGTTTTAGCAGAAAATAAAAAAGGATGGAAGGATAGAGTTGGTAATGATTTGAGGGAGATCAATTGAGATAGTGTTCCTAGATCCTTCATCGTCTCTCTAGATCACGTATACCATCATGGTGCATCCTCACCATAGACATATAAAGTGTTTGACAGTGATATCATCTGACGTTATTTGCTTCTCGTCGTGCCCTAGAGAGGACGGATAAGACTTGTTTACCTATTGCGCAATTGTAACTTGACTCAGAGACGTTGGAAGGAACTAGCCATTAATATATTCGAGAACAGATCAAGACGAGCTTCCCTCGGTACTAGTGAGCGTAGAGCTATCCTTTGTTGTCTTGATTGACAGGAGATGGAATGAAGAAAAGTTGGTGTTGTTGAGAGAGAGAAAGGAATCACCCTAATTCGAGTACGGAGACTTGTTGTTAACTGGGGAGAAAGAAGGAAGTGAGAGCGGCTTCTGTAAGAACCGTCTCGCCTGAAACTATGCGCTAGGCCAACCGCAGGAGCTTGAAAGTCTCCAAAAAGAGAAGCTTCCAGTTTGTTGAAAAAAGGTGAAATATTTGGGACATTACATTCGCAGGGGGTAAGGTCTGACCCTGAAAGGGTGAAGGGGATCATGAGCTTGGCTTCCTCCAGAAGAAAGACAGAGGTGCGGAAAGCGTTGGGATATTTGGGTATTGCAGAATCTGGTTAGACCAATCACCCAGTTCTGCACAGTCTTTTGCATAGAAAGTGCCTGGAAAGGAGAGTACACAAATGCAGGAGGGAAATAGTGAAAAGGTGGAAAGACTGAAAGAAGCTGTCAAACCACTCCGGTTTTAGCTTGCCAAAACCTGAAGTACGTTTCATTTGTATGTTCGGTGGTGGCTCAGGGAACAGCAGTTGTAAGTCCTTGCCAAAAGAGTGGGGCAGTACCAGTCCGGTAGCCCTTCCTAAGCTAGGTTTGGAGCGGTTGTAAAAGCGACCAGTTTGTGTTCAGGCTGTGGCAGCAACAGCGATGTGTTGGTGAAGAGCAAAAAAGTTTACCTTTGGGAGCTTTGGTGTGCATTCGCGCTCATCAGTCAACTCAGTGTTGAGCCAGCTGGCTACCCTTGGATGACCGGAAAGGAGGATATGTACAGTATGAAACCATTTTTGAAGAACCAGTCCTGATAGTGTAATAGGACAACAAGAATCTGAGATCAGCAGAATTCTTGAAGGGAGAAGGCAGACTGGAAACCGGAAGACCATATTGACTATGCCAAAGTTGATCTCATGATGAAGGTTAGAGAGATGTGGAAGAGACTCCCATGGAGAAGAGAGAGCTGGTTTATAGTGGATCTAGCATGCCGGAAAAAGGGAAGCCGAAAATCTGGGTTGCCAAAGTTAGTAACCGGGAGTAGTAATAGAGAAGAGGTCACTCCAGGCTTGCTGGTCACCCAGGAAACGGTTGAATTGCTTTCCCTGACACAGAGCCTTGGAATTGCGCTGAGGGGATGGAAGTAACAATGGACGGAGTCCCAAGTTATGGCTATGGGGATGTGCACACGTTGTTGAAAATTCTGGAAAGAAAGAGGTACATCAAGGCAGCATGGAACAAATGAGAGCAAGTTGCAGTTAGTTAGAACAAGCCTTACAGGCATGGGCAACTCCCCAGCGAATATCAATTGTCCAGTGTGAACATCACATTCAGAAGGGAACACACCGGAGGTTGTGGGAAACCAGATGCGCGACAATGGGTGAAGAAGCTTGCAGAGAATAGTTGCGTAATTGTATCATACCAATACTGGAAAAGGAGGACGAGAGGGAGGAAGGGGGAGGCCAGAGAATAAAGCAAAAGTTGAGTTGGAGAAAGAGGGATGTGGCCAAAACCCCAGAGGATGGAGACATCCCGGAGGGATCAGGGTGTGCTCACCCAATGTCATAGGGGGAATATTGGAGAAAGTTGCATGAAGGAGAACATTGGGGAATGGAGCCTTGGTCATGTCCGTTAAAACCTCACTATTGGAGTCTGAGATTGACGGTAGTCTTAGCTTCAGAGGCATCTGCGAATGTTGATTGTTTGAAAGTAAATAGAAAGTGCACGCAAGGAAAGAATTGGAGGCGACCTCTAGGAGTTGGCCTTTTCAAGAGAGCACAAATTGATTTTTCACTGATTGCCAGAAAAGGGGGGTTTGAAATACTTGCTTGTGATCAAAGATCAACCGAATGGGTGGGTAGAGCTTATCCCACTAGAAAGCCACAGCTCCCCACAGTAACCAAATCTTACTAGAGAACAATTATCCCATATATGGGAATTGATGGAAGCAATAAGATCAGGCAGAGGAAACTCATTTCACCCAAAAGTTCTGCAAAGATTAATGGGTGTGGGGTTGAAATGGGAATTACACACCCCATGGCATCCTGAAATCCAGTTGGGAAAAATGGAAAAAAGTGAACCGGGAAATGAAGAACACTTGACCAACTACAACTTAAAATGCTTGCAATGAACAAAGAATCTTCCCTTTAGCTCGCTCAGATCAGAACTTGTCCAAGGAAAGACCACAGGGGTTTCTCCCTTTGAAATGCTGATGGGAAACCCTATTTGCCAAACTAGCAATCCCATACCAGAGTTCGAGGACTTGTTCCCTTCGGAAAATTTGCTGTGGCACTGTCTAACGGTTCTTTGCTTTCTTTCACAAAACAGGGGTACTGTTAGTGCAACGACCACCTTGGCTGGTAGTTCAACAAGCCACATTGAGGCTGGAGACTGGGTCCTGATAAAGACTTGGAAGAAGTGAAAAAACTGCAAACCTAGCTAGAAGTGTCCGTTACCAGGTGCACTAACGACTAATCTTTGCAGTCCTTTAACTCAGGAAGAGGCTGGATGATTTACAGCAGATCAAGAAAGCCACCGGAACTGAGAACCTTGAAGGCAATTCCCAGTGGAACGGTCAAGCCACTAAAGAACCTTTGAAGAAATAGCCAGCAGAAACCCCCATGGGAGATTGTCGGCTTGAACTCTGGAGAGGACTATTTTGTTGCCAATTATATAATTAATACATCAAAGAAGTTCACAATATTGTTGGACCTGCGGTGACTTGGGAACAGACTTGTGGGATGACAAATGTGTTCCATAAAGGATCTCAAGAAGGTCTCAATTCCTGAACAGCACCATTGCTGGTTATGCATGCACATGCCAGGAAGAACAGGTGAAGGATTATCCGACAGGCAATCCACTTGATCACAGAACAGACTAAGAACCACAGGGGCCACAGGGACAAGAAAAATATTGGCTAATAGAACGAAAATTATAACAGGAAGGATTTATGTTGTCATTTAAGGGGAAATGGCGTATGTGTGGTTTTAGGGAGAAAAATGGAAAACTAGAGGGCATCCATTTAGGGAGATTGGAGAAAAAGTAAAAAGACTTTTGATATGCCATCTATCTATAGTAATCTAGCTATTTCCAAGAGTTATCATAAATTTAATTATTTAATCAAGATCAAGTATCAGATGTGTATGCATTCTGAGGAAATGATCAATTGGACTCCGAACATCACAAACAGACCTATGTATGGAAAAACTTATTGGGTATTGTGGGAAAATGCATTACAGGGAGATGCACCTTACTGGAGTTGCGCACGATGTACAGATTCGGGTATGTTGATACCGGTATATATAACTTGATGGCCTTTCCAAGGCCAGATACATAAAAAAGAGACTCATAATCTGGCCTTACCAGAACCTCTGGACCCAAAATCTCCCGTGGTTATAAATAACACTATTGGGAGTAGCCATGACTACGAGATAACATTATTCTAAATTAACTTCACGGTAAACAATGTATCAATGATACAAATAAAAGAATATGAAAATGATAACCACCAAGCTTTTAAGTAGACAGTTGCTCTACAAATAGGGTAGCTTAGACATTTTATTAGCTACAAAGGGTGTGTGATCTCGATTCATATCACATTGCTGTTGTATACACCCATGATTCCAACCAATATTTACAAAGACGAGTAAAAGTAATGGAGAACCGTAATCGCATCTAATCTATTATCACAAAGAGGGTGGATCCCATTGCCAGACCTGTGGGACAATATGTCTGGGCTTCCCAGTTTCCACTTGGTTAGATCTACCATAAATGGGAATTATATTGATTATTATATGCTGTGATATTGTTATGTTTGTTGTGTTCAGTGTCTCCCTGGTCAATAACAACGTGTGGAAAGGATAGGGAATTCTTGGGTTCAAGATTTGAGAGGAAGCAGGGAAGCAGGAAACCTCTAATGATGTATCAGCGAACAAATCACTCTTGAAGAAGCAGAGGAACCTGCTACTTGAGTTTGAGACAAGAGTGAAAAAAAAAAAGGGGGATTGTGAGCAGAAACTGAAGTCATGTTGGATGGCCCATGAATATAAATAAGAAGTGTGTCTCAACTCAGAGCCTCTGCTAAATAAGAAAAGTTGCTTCCAGTTTAGTGACAAGAGAAAGAAAACAAAATAAGGCTTAAAACAATTGAAGGAATGTATAAATGCTGAGGGTTAGAAACCGATGAACTGCTAACTTTCTAGATAGGAAGAGCCAGATAAACCTTCAAAATAATGTTGTCAATTAATGAAAACAGAAAGAATAGATGAGAGCCAAGCCTCGTTACAAGGGCGGACAGTTAGGTATAACAAATGACTGCCTGAACTTTTGCTCGAGTTCCATTCAATGCCTAGGAACCATTCTGCAGACACGTAAATAAAACCTTGTTTTCCTTGGATCAACGAATCTTTTGGTGGTTTTTTATCTGCTTCCACCTCACACATTTATATGTGATCTTACTTCATAGATCACATTCATAGATCACTTACTTTTAAATTTCTACAGAAACCTGTGAGTTCAAGCCTTATCTAGTCTCAAATTTCACTAATCATCTCTAGCCATTAGGCCTATCTCAATTCAATGCGTCTAGACAGGAGAAGAGCACCCAGGTTCCTTGTTCCCTACTAGGAGATAATGTCTTTGATAACAAACACACTAAAACAAAATTTACTTTGCTTCCCTTGAAATGCTGTATCACATCACTATTCCTGGAAAATTGATGGCATTAGTATATAATGGGTCAAATAATTGAAATATCTTGGATTTTCTTTTTGAACATCAACATCCTGGAAAGATTAGACAAGACTGGCAGCCACAAAAATCAAAATTATGCAAATACCATTTTGTGTTTGCAAGATGAAAGACCAAAAAAGAAATTCACAATCCAGCAGCAATTAATACACACAAAGCAAAAGTTGTGAGTGGCCTAACCTATTGAGCTCATATCTGTAAATATTGCTGTGAGGCTTTTTGAAACAGGTAATCCAAATTTCTAAGGCTTTACTTTCTGTGTCCCAATTCTCCCCTAAGCCTGGAAGCGAGTCTGAATTCCACAAAGGCTTTCCCTTGACTCAGCCACCTAAATTATAAGCTTCTCTAACAATTTATGACAGCTTCATATCCACATGTTTCAAGAGAATAATTGCAGATCTAATATTCTATGCTTATCTTTATAATACTTAAGTTTATTGAGTTCTTGACAAAGTCCAGTCAGAGGTGAAACAACAAATCTTTTACATTAGACTTCCAGAACTGGCTTTGTTCTAACCCAAATGTACATAGCCCAGAGTTTACCTCCAGATCTTTCTGGCTGCTTCCCATATTTTAGTTATACTTTGCCCATTACAGATAAGAGCTTTTATCTTGACCATACAAAATATATTACCATCTTCTACACTTCTGGAAACTTAATCTAATGGTTCCTCTATAGGAACATCTCTGCCCCTGTCCATTGTTAGAAAGCAAAACAATTGCTCCTGTCCTTTTACATTATTTTTTACAAAGGTATCTTCCTTTTCTTTCATGGAAATGTCCTTATATTCCATTCTTTAGCAAGCAACTCATCAATGATTTCTAAGAGCATTACAAAAGGTTGTACAATCACTTTTGATGTATACTAAATAATCACAACAGCACAAATTCCCATACAGAACTTCTAGGCAAAATGTTAACAATTTTTATATGATCCTTGGTATGTTATTATATCCATCTAGGGCAGGGGTGTCAAACTCACAGCTCACAGGCCAGATGCATCACATGCTGGTAATGCTCACCCCAGTTTAGCGAAGGGGGAAAAATTGTGATACATTATGTGACAGCAATCTGATGCTGAAAATTTGACACCCCAATCTAGGTAATCCTTAGCTGTTCAAAAAGTTTAGCAATTATTAAATTAGTATTTTAATAATGTAGTATGCCATTATAGAGCAATATAATATTGTACTACTTGTTAACAGTTATGTAATTCTGCAATTGTAGAGTCCTTTTATATACAATGGATTTGCTACTGAATTTTAGATTTTTAGTTCACTTTCTTTTTACTCTGCATAATGTTTTCAATATAAATTTGGACTTAAATATCAGATACCAGGAGAGTGAATACTATCATATAACATTGCAATTATGCCAAAAGTAATTTTAAGGATATTCTATTCTGAACTTCAAAAGTTTCTCCTGGAATTGCTGACATTATTCAGGGATTACACAACGCCCTCCAAATCTTAATGTTTCGTATATTATTTCCAGTGGTCCTTAAAATACTATGTATAAAACCAGTTACTTGTTGATCATCTATTTCAGATGTTGTGCTTGGGCATTCACATTTTTCTTACCAATATCTTGAGTTGTATCCATAATCATAGAGAAAAAATAGCCTTCTTTCTTGCTTCATTCTTGCTTCTTTCCCTAACAGGTTTAGAAAGAATACTAATTACTTCAATGACAGAATGCAGGCATTTTATTCTCTTATCTTCTTAACCAACCATTTTTCCAGCACAGGGTCATATTGTGCAAGAAATTTAATGAGAATAAATTTCCATGGGATCCAGCTGAGCTTATAACAGGCTTTTTGTGACCTCTAAAAGGCAGATTAGAGAGAGCAAAAGTCAGCATAATGCCTATAATTCTATCAAGTGTTTATTTCCAAAACTTTGTTTCTTTTTGAATAATTCTTTTTAGATTCTCTTTAAGTTCTGTGAGTGCCACTGAACAAAAAACATATAATACTAAAAGGAGCTTGGTTTATGAAACATGACTGAGAGAAAATGACACATGAAAATTTTTCAATTGTTTTCCTGGTCCCTTCACTTGTAAAATGTTTAAAGGTCTTGCTTCTGTCCCATTCATGGCAGAATCCAAGTGAGTCTTCTGGCACTGGCTGCCCAACCAGCCTTATACAGCTCTGGCCTTCCTTTCCCTATACCCCAAAACCATGTCAAGTGAAACCTTAAATTGTAGTCCTTTCCACTGGCATTCTTCACAATGGTATCTGTTCTGTATAAAATAGTTTACTCCAAATCCTCTAATATGATTGGCTAGAAAAGCCGGCATAGGGATTGGTTCACTAGGAAACCAATCCAAAAGAGCCGCCAAAAAAGCGCTTAATCCAAACAACCGTCAAATTGGCTACAAGCCGGCAGGCAAAAGCTGCTGTGACTAGAAGCAAACATGTTTTCCGGTTTACTTAAACTTGTTTGAAATAAAAGACTTTTACTGTATGAACCCAGTCCTACCTGCTTCTGGAACGGAAACCAATTGGCGATGAGGATGGAATCATCCTAAAACCGTTGAGAACCCTGGTGCACGCGGCAAATTAAATCCAGCTTGAAGCATGGCCAGAAATAATGCACCCCCACACCCTTCCAATCCCCAATGAAGAATTGGGAATCCTACATAAACCATTTCCAAATGTACTTAGAAAGTAATGAGATGGAAGAGATCTCAGACCAGCGTTAAGCAGGCTGTCTTCTTAAACGCAATGCCGGACAACTGGTGTTAAGAGATGGCCAAAAGCATTGAGGCCGAAGCCCAGAAGCATAAAACAAATGGACCTGGCCCCGAACTCCCAGCGAGATGTTAAAGGCTCACTACGCACGAGTGGTGTCAAATCTCATCAAAACGGCACAAATTCTACCAAAGGGACCAAAAAAGAAGGTGAGACCATCACTGATGTTTGTGCAACCTCCGACAACTGGGGGGAGCGTGCAAAATTCGCTGAACTTAGATGAAAGCCATGCGAGAATCGAGTGTATTGGTTTAAAAAGACCCTCTAATTTACAAAGTAATGCTAAAAAACCAACATAACATTGCATGAAGCAATCGCAGAGCCACAGTCCACAGAACTCGCCGAAAAAAGTCAGCGGTCCCACCATAAATTAAATGAATGTGAATATGACGAAACGACCTAACCCAGAGGGAAAGAAAGCAATGTCCCTGCCACTTACACACCTGATGAAGATTTTGAAGAGGACAGTCATTATAAGTCCGGAGGAGGATGGAGCGATATGAGGGTCCACCGCCTGTGGCATGCCCAACCAAAAAAGTGCGAAAAAGAAACTGCAGAATGCACCGGGTGCAGGAAACCACCCTCGAGCTGATTGCAGATCCTTGATGCCAAATCTGCCGACTTGCCAAGAAAGGAACACACGAAAGTCTGTAGGAATCGAAAAAATAACAGCCCTAACAGAACGCAAGCAAACTCTCCCACACAAAGCCTGACAACAAATGAGCTTGAGAGAAAGTGGGAGCCGCAACAAACGACCAGGAACCGAGAAAAACCCATCAAACTGTCACTGATTTTTCCGGAAGCGCTACAGACGGAAAGCAGAGAAAAAGTTAAAAGTCATCCGTAAAATTTGAAGGCAAGCCCTGTGAGGATGGAAGCATTCAGGTCTTTCCTTTCCAATCGGTGTCGTGGGACAAAAATCAGACAACTGGTCCCACAATATAAAACTAAAAGAGCTTCCAGAAAAACAAAATTAACTCCTGAAAGGACTACCAGGGAATCGAATCCCTGTGGTAAGGTCTAGGACATATTCCGAAGTCCTTACAAGCAGCATGTCGAAGTCCTGCCTCTGACAATAGTCAACCGAGACCTCGACCCAGCCTCCTGGCATCGAATGGTTCGCACCATTGGGCATTCGGAAATACCTGAGTGAACCAAGTGGCCCGCAACCGACCTGGAAGAAAGACCTAGATCACGTTCTCCAGGATGCTTTTTGATGCTCCTAGGCAGGTATTGGGGGACCAGATTTCCTTAGCTTAGACCCCCGTGGCCCTAGAAGATTATAAGGCCAACGAGAGCCCCTTTTGCATTAAAAGCAAAAAAGAGGAACAATTGAATAAATAATTGACCAGGGGTTTTTGGAACCTGCTTGACCATGCTAGATGGAAAGAGCCAATAGTAAACACGGTTTAAACCTGATGGGTTTTGGTAGCATCTCCGGAGGCTTTAACAAGGCTCCCTGACCATGGCGCTGCAAAACAAAGGGCATACCCGGTTGCAGTCGTACACATTTGCTAACACTACTTCGGGGGAAGGGAAATTTTGCCCCAAAACTAGAATTAGCACAAGCTTTACCAAACAGCTTCCCAGTAGACCCCTTTTAACGGCCGAGGCAAACAGACAATAGTGACCTTCACAAAAGGGGGCAATTCAAGTGTAACAGACTCAATTGGGAGTGGAGCGTTGCCCCAAGGAGTTTTCCAAGCCCTCATTGGAATGCCTATAAATGGAATAAAAGGGGTCATACCATATTTTCAAGATGTTTCCCTGATTTCGGCTAAAAGATACGCCCCTACTAGAAAAGACTGAGAGATGTTACTAACAAAAATTTAGAGAATCCGGTCTGAAAGTTTTAAAAAGAAAAATGCTGTTTAATGACTGATCGCGTCGAAAATTTTCTGGGCTACTTAATTGACGGAGGAAGGGTATACACCCTACCCAAAAAAAGCAAGCATTTTAAAGAACGCCACCACGCCAAAAAAACAAAAATGGAATTGGAGGCCATTTTTTGGGTTAAATAAATTTCTATAACGGTTATTCCCTCCCAAAAGCACAATACAAGAACATTAACCGTTTTGCCTGGAATAAGAATACTAATTGGAACTTGAAGGTTCAAAATAGAGGAAAAAAAGGCATTCCGATATAAAATTATTAACATCAAACAACACACGTTTTATCCAGTTTTTTAAGCAACACACTCCCCATTGATGGTAACCTGCGACGGCCTCACCGTTGGAGTCGGTGGCATCCTCAGCCACAATACCAGATGGAAAGAGAAGGCACCATCGCTTATTTCAAAGACTCCTGTCCTAAAACAGACATAACTATAGTCAACTAGACAAGACGAAGCCCCTGCAAATCCGTCACCCGAGTCGAAAACGTCTTTCACGAATACCTTTATGCGCAAAAACATTTTGATTCTGTCAACCGGACCAAAAAACCGTGAACTAGGATTCTGCGCGCGAAACAGCCTCCCGAACAATTTTTATCTCCCAGGATGACTTAGATGGTCAGAATTCCTGGCAGCGATACCTTTACACATTCGCATCGACCCGGAAGCAAACTCTCTATGCAAGCGCAATCATTAACAGAGCACCGTTGCCCAACGACGGAAGGAAAGACCCGGCACGAACAATGACCACCCCTTCAAATAAGACCATCGCCCTGAACTACCAAAATATCTGCAAACGATTCGCCAAGAGCGCCACCGCAAAGGAGACCCAGTTGACTGCCCGCATATTTAATCTGGGTTAAGGTTAAAGGCTTTGGCCGGAAACAACCAAAAACTGAAAAATTAAAAACCTTTCCCGGACAGAACAAAACGAAACTCCCTCAATTCAAAAAGGTTGTTTATTGTGAGGGTGATCGGGTAAGTAATTGATCCCTCCTAAATTAGCAGACTAGAGTGTTGGTAATGCTTCAAGGAACGGCAATTCCTGGTTATTCGTAAAAATATAGAAAGGCCTAGCTAGAAGCTGTTGTCTGGGTTGCCTGGTATAGATAAGACATCAAAATACTGGGTGCTCTAACTTGTCTAGAATATCAGAAAACCAAGGCCTTCCCCACCACAACGCACCCATAAAGGTACTGGGAGACCCAACACGAGGCCCCTGGTTCTCGGATCACATTGAATTTGCGGGTTCCTAACTAGGGGGCTATATCTTTTTTAATTGTCGTAGATGCATACTCAATGGCTGGAAGTATGTAGCTAATGGTCATCTCACGACAACCGAGGCGGTCATTAAACAACTTACACAAACTCTTCGGCAACCCATTGGATTGCCGGAACATCCAGTGTCCCCAACAACGGGGCCAACAATTACACTTATCCAATTTGAACATACCTGGCCCTCCTAGGTATTAACCCATCACTAACCGCGCCCGGCCCACCACCGGCTGCAAATGGTAGGAGCGGAGAGAATGGTTCAGTTTACAAAGAGGGTTTTAAGAGGAAAAAGGACCTTGGGCGATGTGCCAGGATAAAATTGACGCGCCTACTCAACGCCCTCTCAACATATCACACCCAGCACTGATAACCCAACAAAAAGCCGCAGTGGATTATTATGGAAAAAACTTAGGTCAATTAGACAGGTTTTGCGACCCAAATAACCTTTGAAAGCCCGACCTCCTCCATGCCCGTTTCCTGAACATTTGAAATCAGCGACCTTGTCTAACGCAAAGAACTTTCACTGGGGACCCCCTATGGCTTCCAAGCACAATCAACAACTCAATAGGCCCACGGTCCTACCGACTACGTAGACGAATGCCAGGGAATGGAAGCGGCACAAATAGACCTAGCTTACGTTCGCCGAAACATTGAAAGAAATACAAAGCTCACACCACAAAATATAAAAAACGACCGAAAACCAAAAACCAAAGAATGGGGGGGGAATAACAAGAAAATAATAAAGAACTTTTTAAAATAAACCAGAACATCTAACAATCAAAAAAGAGGGCATAACAAAAAGGAAAACTTATACGGTTAAGCATGAGACTTGCGGGAAAAATCCGACGAAGGGGCCAGCCCGAAGCCACTCGACGCTGCCTGGAGAAGCCAGGAGGGAGCGGGCAAACCACCGGCCCGAGAAACTCACATGTGGTAGCAAAATGGCCAATTCACCCTTCCAGGGGCCGGTTCATGGAGAAGAGCCGGAGAGACACGCAACCCCATCCGAACCGTTTGACAGTTCTCCAGGAAAAAATGAACGGCGCAATGTCCAGTAGAATTCAGACAGAAAGCCCACCTAACCTGCGCTCAGTCACCCGCGATGTAAGGATAAACCAAGGGGGGAGGGGTGTTCTGTAAAAATAGTTTTACATCACAACAAATCATCTAATATGATTGGTGAAAAGCCGGCGTAGGGGATTAGGTTTCACTAAGGAACCAATCCAAAAAAAAGACCGCCAAAGGCGGCTTAAATTCAAACAACCGTCATTGGCTACAAAGCCTCCGGACAGGCAAGCCCGTAATAGGCTGCCTGGCGGCTTAGACCGCCAAAAACGCTGTTTCCGTTTTACTTAAACTGTTGAAATAAAGACCTTTTAACTGTTTTGGAACCCGGCCTCTCGCGTTTTTACTTAAACTGTTGAAATAAAGACTTTTACTGTTGGAACCCGGTCTACCTCGCGTTTTTCCGGACGGAACAGTATCCATCTGATGTTCTTCCATGCCACTCCAGCATGGAATTACACAAAGGATTAGGAAGCTCTCCTCTCTTTTGGATACGCAACCATCAGTGCCATCCAGTGGTCTTCTAGATTTTTACAGCCCATATATGGTGCACATGCATCAAAGATCTTGGATTATTAGACCACTGGAGAGGGAGTAAAAGTTTATACAATTTTCTTCAGCACTTGCATAATTTCTAATAAAGTTAGAAGCTGGGATAAAGAATGAGGGCATTTTATCTTCATGGAACAGTGCATGAAAAAATAGTAATTCCAAAATGTGAAGAAACCATCAATTTTATAAAAAGGTAAGTTCAATTCATGGATGACAAATGTATCAATAAAGCTATAATCATCATAGTTTGTTTTATCTATAGAATCGGAGAAGCATGTTGCTATGTAACAGAACAAAAGTTATTATATCTAGTGAGCTATTGAAAAAAATCTAAATAGATTAAATAGATCTGTGGCGTAATCCAACAAAGCTCTTTTTTTTTAATTTTATTTGGTAATGTGACTATTGTTAGAACTGAATTTTGGGCTAGAACAGGTTTCTTATTAGCCACATGGGCTATGCTAGGTATTTGCCGCAAATAAAAAAAAAATATCAGCCCAGTTTTGTGTGAATCATTTTCTTAATCTTCATCAGGCCTTATGCTTCTCCCTTTCTCTACAGATTTGATTACTTTTCTGCCTTTGCCTTAAACATATGTTACAAAATATTTTTTGTTCATGTAAATGCATTAATTTATATATGCACATGTAAAGAAAGATGGAATGAAACATATCTCTTAAAGAATTATATGTTAGGAGAGAACAACCAGACCTATATGTGAAGAGTTCAAGTTAACTATAATGTTCTGCCTACAATACAAGAATCTCCTCAGTCTGGCAGACTACTCTTGGGAACAATTAGATCTTGGTGAGGTTGGCCCTAACCATTTGTGGTTGCACAATAGCTCCAGGCTAGCTTGGCATTTGATTCCTCCTCCCTGCCTGGCTGGGTACTTCCCAACATTACAGAAGTGGTATTCAGCAGGTTCTGACCAGTTCTGGAGAACCAGTAGTAGAAATTTTGAGTAGTTTGGAGAACCAACAAATACCACCTCTGAATGACCCTGCCTCCATTCTCTGCCTCCCGAGTCCCAGCTGATCAGCTGGGTCTTCTTTTGTTGCCCTGCACAGGAGAATGGCACTGGAAAGCAGGTTAGTGGGGTGGGGAGGGAATGGAGATTTTACAGTATCCTTCCCCTGCCATGCCCACAAACCCACACCATGCCCACCAAACTATGCCCATACAACTGGTAGTAAAAAAAATTTGAAACCCACTACTGTAACATTATGATGTAGATGGAAAAGTGGATGACAAACCTTTCAAACAATCACTCAAGTCAAAAGTTATGATCTTTTTAAAACAAATTCACAGTACATATATTACAAAAAAGAGATTACATATGATTAATGTAATCTCCTATTTTAATCAAAACTGCAGCATCAGTTTTATCAACTTTAAGCAAATTGATCAAGAGAAGGAAGTTTTGTATAAGTTACATGGTATGGGGTTGCTGTACACCAGAAAATAAATCAAGTATTGATTAAGATGAAGTGTCACAAGGATGAATTTCAGGCAATCAGCTATGACTACAACAATCCAGATGATCCTTAGATGGCAGCACAGAGGTACAGAAAGCAATTCTTTGTTGTCCTCTAATGGTCATCTGGCTTCTTTGGATCAGTGTAGAGAGGGAAGAAAGAAGAACCAGAGAAAGTTGATATAATTCCCTTTGACAGCACAAAAGGATTACTTCCATTTTTGTGACAGGTAGATTAGAAAAATACTGAAATTATTATCCTTCCTAAGCAAAGCACAATAAATACAGTAAATTGGTTCTTGAGAAAAAGTGACCAGATTACATCCACAAAAAAATTCAGTGCAAACAGCAAGTGAACCTCGTATCTTTGGCCTATCCTAAAATGAAATATAGAAGATGATGAAATGTAATTAAAGATAATTCTGGATGATGATGTGGAAAATTTGTGAATTACTAGTAGAGAGTCAAAAGCAATGTCAGAGTTTCCCATTCAAGATATCTAGAGTCTTTATATTTGTATATACAAATCTTCAATCATTCTATACAAATGAAACTAGGGTGAAAAAGTTCCAATCTATTCTTATAATTAGCCATGAACTCTATAGAATAGTTGCTATAACATGTTACTTCTATGGTCAGTATCTGTACAACTCCATCTTCAGATATTGGAGCAGAGCTTTTAATGTAAATCAACTATGACAAATTTCTTTGTTCTCAAATCTAGATTAGCCTTAGTTAAATTATTTGTATTAATGAATTCATGTCACTATGCCCCTAAAAAGGTTTATTAGAAATTTAACTTCAGGGAGAACAAATTCATGCTCTCTATTAGAAAATAAAGGGAACCCACAGTGGAAAATAGCACTGAATGGCCATTTCGAATTCACTAACTGTGGATGAACATTTAATTAAAATGTTGGGAATATAAGTAATATTATATACAGTGCCACGAATGCTTTAACTAACTAATCTAGTGGTTGCCTTAAGGACAGACAGAAAAACCTTTCAATTTCTTAATCATTCATCTGTATATTTTGCAATAGTCTGATGTCAAAAGCTATTTTCTCCAGCAATCAGTTGATTATACCAAAATATTTTAGAAACCTGCCAATATACTTCACCCACTTCTGGAAATAATCTGTCACTTAAACAATATTTTTGATGGTTTGGTTTGATCCACATGCCTTCAGGAGTTAAGACTATGTACATATTTACCAGACTGTCTAATTTAATTTTAAACTGAATGTAATTTATCTACATGTATCTATAAAACTCATAGCAGAATGAATGAGAACAAAATGAATGGGAAGATAGATAAACCATTATGTATATAAATAAAGCATTATGTATTATTCTGCATTTTAAAAGAAAGATAACTTCTAAACATGTTATAGCTTTCTACATACTGTACATCCGTTCTTCAGAACAAAGTAATGGAACTAATGCATCTTCTGTATTTTATTGTCCTATTGCCATTGTTTTAAAATATTTTTGTTAAAAAATTAAAAATTAACTAACTCTGTAAACCACCACTGATTATTTGCTAGATCAGGAATATATTTAGTTCAATTATTTATTTGATTAAAGTTAATCATTTAATAAACTAAATCAGGGGTGTCAAACTTGATTTCATTGAGAACTGCATCAGGGTTGTGTTTGACCTTTGAGGGGCTGATCTGTGTGTGTGTGGCTGGGGTGGGCCTGGCTGGGGTGGGTGTGGTCAGCTCAATGTCATTTTTCAAGGGTCTGTTTTTGTCTGTGACAGCCTCCTGCAGCCCTCTGCCTGCAAAAACAGAGTTCCATTTTCACTAGCAGAGGCACTGCAGGCTGGTCCTACATTGTCTACAGGGTGGCCCTGCGGCCCCGATCTAAGCACCCCGTGGGCCAGATCCAGCTCACAGGTTTTAGTTTGACACCCTGAGCTAAATCATTTTTTAAAAAGTCAGAGTATGGTTTGGCTTATTTTCAGGGCTAAATATATACTATACTTCCTGTCAAAGCCTGTTCTCCCTCCCACCTTGGCTTCCACAATCACCTTCCACTTTTCCATTCTCATCAAAAGACATTGGGCAATCTTGACAACATTATCGCCTGTCTACTCATTACAGATAGTCCTCAAGTTATTACCATTTGCTTAGTGACCATTCAACATTACAATGGCACTGGAGAAAGTGACTTATGACCATTTTTCACAGTTACGATCATTGCATCATCCCCATTGGCACATGGTCAAAGTTTGGGTGCTTGGCAACTGGCATGTATTTGGCATGTTGCACTGTCCTGAGGCCATGTGACCACCCTTTGTAATCTTCCCAGTTGGCTTCCAGCAAGCAAAGTCGATAGACGAAGCCAGATTCATGAATGACCACATGATGCACTTAACACTTGCAGACAAAATGGTTGTAAAATGGGGCAAAATTCACAACAAGTGCCTTGCTTAATAATGGAAATTTTTGGCTCAATCTAAGTCAAAAACTATCTGTATCTATGTTTGCTGGCTTTCCTTCCATTGTTTTAAGATGCAGATATTATAGCCAGCAGTAGACAATAGCCAATTCAGCAAAATTCCAACCAAGTAAAATATGCCATAGAGCAGGGGTGTCAAATTCAAGGCCCATGGGCTGGATCTGGCCTGTGGGTGCCCTGGAAACAATGAAGAATCGGCCTGCAGTGTGTCTGCCAGAGAAAACAGAGATCTGTTTTTGCCAATGGAAGGCTGCAGGAGGCCGGCATGGCCAAAAACGAAGCCTCAATGAATGATGTCAAGCTGGCCATGCCCACCCTAGCCATGCCCACCCTGGACACACACACACACATGCACACACACACACCAGCCCACCAAGGTCAAAGACAACCCTGATGCAGCTCGCAATGAAATCGAGTTTGCCACACCTGCCCTGCCCTGAGTATTTTCATCCCTCCTTTTTATACCCACTGTTTGTTACTACTTTGATGTTTAAACCTAATAGTAGTCATGGGATTCAAATAATTTAACAACCAGTTTTCTGCCCTAATGATTTCTTCGAACAACCAGTTCACCAAACTGCTCAGAAAGTTAACAACCAATTCTCCTAAAGCGGTGCAAACTGGCTGAATCCCACCACTGCCTAATAGCCTTTGGAGAAGAAATCACATTTCCTAAGAAGGGAATTTGTTACCACTCTATCTTTTAAATTTCTATTTTTTAATTTTATGCGGTACCCTAACCTAAACATCTTGAGCAGACATTTTAAATAGAGTTTTGTAAAATGTAGCTTGAACATACTAAAAACTGTTTAAAGCAGATCATTGATTCTGACAGTCAATATAAATTTGTAAATATAAATTTATAAATATATAAATATAAAATTACCATTACATTGAACAAGAGAGAAGGAGAAAGTGTCAAACAATAATCAGATACATTTGAGGTTTGGGTATCATAAGCCAGCCTGGTGGACTACAAGATTCTTAACATGAGAAAAAGTGTGTTGCTGAATTGGGGGATGTGAGGACATTGAGACAAATTTGTGGGTTGTTTTATGACTAAAAATGGGAGCAGAAGTTAGTGATTCCCATACCCACCTTTAAATACTGCCAAAATAAGCAGAACAAACAGAAACATTGCTATCTAAATCAGCTAGACTTTAACAATGTGATCATGCTGAACTGGAACAGTTACATGTGGGGTGCTGGACAACATGCATCCGATGCTGAAGGCAACATGGAGATTATATAGCCTTGGTGGGGAATTATGACACCTTTTATGGCTTGCTCATGAATTCTGGGAGTTGAAATCCACAAATCATAAAGGGGCCACAGCTCCACAGCTCTGTTACATATGAAATATCAGAATGTGAATTAATGGATTGGGTTTGAGAGGAAGGATTTTTGGGATAGAACCTGGAAGTTGAATTACATTGACTAGAAATAATAATTATTTGAAAAGATTAAAAACCAAGAAACTTCTTCCTGACCTTAGCAGAACTTGTAATGACCCTACTTAAATAAGGTATAAATAAAATACAGCAGATGATAAATTGGAGAAAAGTGTAATATAAGGCTCAGTATTTCTCTCCTAATAGTTTTATCAATTGAGGATCCCATGACAGAGTGGAGTCTGCTGGATGGTTATATGATCGTTAGTGGAACACCATCTATGTATGTTTTGGACTTTTATTTTTTATTCTTGGTTTTATTTTAATTGAAATTGATTCTTTTAATGGATTTTATATACTTTTGACAATTGACTATGTATGCTGCCCACAGTCACTATGTGAATACAATGGAAAGAAGGGGTGGAAGGAGGGAGGGGGAGAGAGAGATATAGAGAAGAAAGAAAGAAAGAAAGAAAGAAAGAAAGAAAGAAAGAAAGAAAGAAAGAAAGAAAGAAAGAAAGAAAGGTGATTTGAAGAAATCAAATCACTGGTAAACTATTGCTTCATGTTGGAAAGTTAGTTACACAAGTTTTTTTCTATACTATAAAAATCCAATTTATAGTATAGTATAGAATATAGTATAGTATAGAATAAAATAAATTGGATTTTTAATTTCTTTCCATTTAAAATACATGATTTCTCATAAGTCTTTGAAAAGGTTCATATTTGCTATAGCCACTTTCATGAGAAGTCTGCTGGATATCAAAGAATTGCAGAATCTTATACATTTGGTCTGATTTGACTTTGAAAAAACTGAAATCCCAAGCAAATCCTTTGAAAACATGCTCCAGCCAAGTCTCCCATACGATCTAAGTCACTCTAATCAGATTGGCTTTGCTGCAGAAACTATTAAAGCTTTTATACAGCATTATGTTAGTATTCAACTATCTTATAATTAGATTTCTCCTACCAATCTCTCTTTGTGGCCCACTTCATTCTTATTCTGAAAGTTCAGACCAGGGTATCTGGATATCTCGAGATCACAATCTTCTGCACATAGCAACTATACGAAACAGAGCAGCAAGAAATCAAAACGTGGATCGCAGACTGCTTCGTGGCTGTTTTCACTTTGTACCAGCATTTTTGGACGTAAAGCTCTAACCGTTATGCATATTTCCTCTCCATAATTGGCCTATAGAGTCATCCAAACAGCTAGATGTAGGCGTAGAAAATATTTCATTTGATTTCAAAACTAATAGCGTTTCACCAACAGTGAGCATTGCTGCTGACACTTCAGAATGAGGAACAAGAAAATTTTCTGCAGCTCATCTAGTAACTGCTGCATCAATTTTAAAGGAAGATGAAAAAAGAAAAAAAAAGTCACTTCTAATCTCCTTTGCTCATTTTTGCTGCAGCAGCATGTAAAAGCTTAATTCAGATTATTTACCCTGCTGTATCTAAGACTATATCCAATGTTATTGCTGGTTATGAAAGTAAATACATTAATCCAAAAGCAAACTCTATGGATGAGAAGGAAAGAGTTTGAATAATCCTCCCAAGTGATCCAGAATTCTAAAGCTGGCATGTGTTAAAAAAAAAAAAGATTTTTAAGACCCTGGACATAAATATAACATTTGTTGGCAGAGTGAGCAACCGTTTTGTTCCTTTGCTACTCAACAAAGTAGAGTCATTAACTTTCATTGTGATAGGAGCATCAAGGAGCCACAGATGGAGCAACGGGAATCATTTACATGGAACATTAGTTTTAGCAGCTCCTTCAGGGCAGTCAAAGGAGGTGGCCTATGCATAATTTTCAACTTGCCAGGACCCTAATGTGCCATAAAAATAGAAGATGAGGATATGAAACATAAAGGCTGTAACTGCTGAAGATTGTAACTCCTTCTGATTGCTCTAATTTCATATAAGAACATGCCACTTTTTGCTTCTAACATAAATCTCCATAGGTACTAAGAAACAGCAGCATTAAACACTGTAGGGGATGGATTTTCCACATGCATGATGTGTCTTGTAATGTGGGCTTTGCGAAAGAACGGGTCTTTCCCCCCTTCCCATTTTAGATTGCTAATTCATGTTCCAGCTCCTAAGGGACAGCTCCTAATGACAGCCTATGCATAAAGACCATGTTATTATCAGGTAAAAAAGAAGATGGGGACACAATAAATTTTGTGGTGGTCAGTATTAGAGAAACTGTTGTCCATGCCTTACTGCTTATATTGCCAGTGCATTTTCTCTATCTTTCCTTGGAGAATTTAAATTTAACTTATCAGTTCTTAAGACCACACTGAAGAAACCAAAGCCCTGTCTAAATCCAATATTTTGTTCCCATACTGACCAGCCAGATGTTTGCTTGAAGCCCACAAGCAGGAGGGTAATAACTAACTTCTGCTCATTTTCCCAGAAGCAACTATATTCAAAGGAGACTTCCTCTACACTGGAAGCACTAGCTTAAGTGTGCTTGATGCAGCTTCTTTTAAATCTAAGTTGGTTGTGGTTTCTGCATTTTGTGGAAGCAAATTCTAAAATTTTACTATTTGTTTGTGAACAATTGTTTTCTTTATCTCTAAGTGAAATATTCCAACATTGAATATTATGAATTAATATGAGACACATAATTTCTTATAATTAAGAAAATACATCTGTCTTATCCCCTTTTGCTCATCCTTTTACTACAGAATTAGTAGAGAAAATACTGTAGTCTTTCCTAATAGGTGAGTTGCACTTTGGAAATGTTGGTTTTTATTTTCAGCTGTAGGATGGATGGATGGATGGATAGATGGATGGATGGATGATAGGATACTTCAATGAGTATCAATTTAGAATTACTCACATCAAAACTTGTTCACTGTTTGATTGAATATTTATGTTATTAACTCAAGGTCATTTTTAACAGAAGATAAAGTACCAGTACTAGTATACTCATTCTGAGATTCTGATCAACTCCATCTGATCAACTACAACTTTTCCCATCGTCCTTTTCCCTTTAATCCATTCATTCAGCATTCATTCAGGCTTGATCCCATTTCTTCTATAAACAAATTTTAAGCATCCTATTCCCAATACATTCAACTGCATTCAATACATCTTTATCTTTCTCCTGAAATCCACAACTGCATTTACCTATACAAAATGAGCAGAAGCAATCTCTTCTACGTAGATATTTCACAGAACAACAGTACACATTCTACCCATTACCTTCCTATGAACCTTTACACATCTTCAAATGTTTCCATCCATTTTCCTGTTTTTAGTAAACTTTCTATCAAGGTACACAGATTTCATTCACATGCTTTAGTTTTTAATTGTTTAGTATAATTTGCAATTATTCAGTCAATTTTCTTTACCAAATAGAATGCTACTGATCTTTAATAGATGAATTTTAAGATACATATTGTATAAGCGCAGGAAAAAGAGACTCGAGACCAGCGTAACTTCAGCTCTTTATTGAAAGGTATTGATCTGTGCTTGACCTGCAAGCCGCAGCAGCCCTTCTTATAGAACTTGCAGGCTGCTCGCATCCAATGACAGCTCTCTGAATCTCCCACGATCAGCACGGCCAATCGCGGTTGATTCTTTACTGACCAACCACTGTAGTTCTGTCCAATCACAGCGCAGTCCAATCAGGTGAGGTTATTCCAAGAATGGTAATATGGAACACCCCTCCCCTCTTGGTTTGGTCCATCCTACATGACATAGTCGCATAAGTAGGCCGGGCTTTTTAACCTGCCTACTTGACCTGCGCAGCTCACGTTGGAACCACCTGGAAGGGTGAGTCCAGGCCTTTCGGCTAACCAACTCCCACTGAGGCTTGGTTGATGTTGCAGCTTCTCTGTTTCCCGGCTGGTCTTTCTTCCGGGCTGTTGGAACGGCTTGGCTGTTTCTTCCAGGCGACGGTCCATGTGTGTCGTCTTCTGCTGAGTTTCCCTCGTGCTGCCATCGTTTGATGATAAGTTGTTGTTTGGTTTCTTTTTCTATTTATTGGTGTTGGTGGTGGTTGCTCCTCAGATGTGTCATTTGGGCATGTATCGTTTGCCACTGTGCTGCTGGAGAGATTTTCTCCTTCCTTTTGGTAATTGTTTGGGGGTCTCCCCCCCCCCTAGTTTTTTTATTTAAATTCTTTTTGTGGTGTTTGTGCCTTTTCTGGGCATTGTTGGAGGTTGTTTGCTGATCTTAGCTTTCGTCGATATGCCATTTCCAATTCCCTTCCATCCTCCGTGTTTCCAAGCCGGTGATGGCAACCGGGGACCTGTCAACCGGGGTTATTATGGCAGGTACCCAGAGGGGTTCCCCTGAAAAGTTTTTCTAATATATCTATCTCCGCCGGATTAAATGTGCGGTTACTGGACTAGACGAGTCTGGTGGTGTTCAGAATTATATGTTGGGCTGCAGTCTGTTCTAGATGGGATCGGAGATTTTCTTCCCATCAGGAGCTCTGTGTGGGGGCTTTATGGTTTTAGCTGGGTGTTATGTGTTGTATTGTTAGTAGTTTATTTATTTTCTTGTGCATGATCCTGCAATTCCATTTTTCTAGGCATCTTTTCGTGGTATCTGACCATTCGTTCTGCCCACCCATTCACTGCCAGATGAGCGGGCAAAATTGTCCAATGCTGTGCCATATGCCCCGTTCGCGTGAAGGAAAAATATGTTTGGAATGCCAGACCGCCATGAATTGTGGCCCATTGTCAGCATAACTGAGCAAAGTCTTGGTAGGCCATGGGTGGCACAAAAAGTTTCGTTAGTTTTTAAAGCTGCTTCTGTTATGGTAGAAGTGCAATAATGCTTACCTCCAACAATTGGAGTAAGTGTCAATTGTGATTAAAAAGTTGTGTCCTTTTGTGGGTCCCACAAAGTGTTTGTGGGTTCCCGCCAAAGTCTATGTGGACCCTTGACCATGGGCCCCTGGGTGTTTACCCACCTCGAGGGTTGGTGCTGCCGAGGGAGGGTTTGGCCTGGATCTTTGAACATTTTCACAGTGTTCGCCCACCATGTTTTTTATGTTTTGTCCATCCCCTGGCCGTCAAACGTAGCTTATTGGTTCGGGATTTCATCTTTACGATGCCCAGGTGTCCCTCGCTGCAAACATGTGGTAACATTGTCTTGTTTGTAATTGGTCTGGAACCACTACTCTGTCGTCCCATAAAATACATTCGCTTTTGGGAAAATAGTTCAGTCTGTCGGTTCCAGAAGGGTTTAAATTGCGTCACTGCCTCTCTGTTCCGGCCCAACCCTTTTTCCACCCGAAAGCTTTCCAAAAACCCATGCCAGTTTTCCCGTCTATGATTGTCTTTCTCTAAGCAGATGTCTGACCGCGTTGTTGACAGGTTGGGCAGTGTCTCTATTGCAGGGTGCAGTGGTGGGTGCTGGGTCATCCCTCTGGCTCTGGCAAGGGGAAACGCTTAATGCATGGGGCGTGTGAAATGCTTTTCCTGGGGCGATGTATTAGCTGGGTAGTTAGTAGGCGGCAAGGAACTCGACCCACCTTGTCATCCAAGGTGACAAGATTGTTAGTGGCCTTGTTCCCTCCAGGATCCCATAGGAGTGGTTTTGGTGATCGGTGTGTAAGGGTGAAATTCTACTGTACAGGTATTCGTGAAACCACTTCACACAAGTGCACTGCCTGCTAGTGCCTTTTGTTGAGCTGGGCTATAGTTCGCTTTCTGCCTTTGCATAATGTCTTAGACAAGATATGCAATCAGTGCTTCTCCCTGTCTGGCCAGAGTTTGGCTTCAGTATAGCTCCGATAGCCGAATGGAAAGAAGGGCGTCACAGGTCCACCATATGGTAGGGTTTTGCGGGAATAATGTGAGCTGAGAAATATGAGGATGATTCCGGCATGTAGAGAGGAGATCTTTATTTCCAGGCAAAAGGCAAGCTATCTGTCCCACTTTGCACCCAGTACCAGAGGGCCCAAAGTTTTGATTGCCGTATTGTGCCTATAGGAGTAACCCACATGGCAGCGCTTAAATTCTATGCCGCCGTCGTTGCCTTATTGTGGACAAAAAAAA
>BHFT01044178.1:0-48933 GCA_004320025.1 Laticauda laticaudata
CGCAGTGAGTACAGAACGGATGGATCGCGTTAACCAACAGATGGCAAATGTTTCTCTCCATTTTACATCCTCTTTCTATCCATTGGTTCTGTGTGACAGGGGCTTTAGAAATATATTTTTGAGGAGAACTTGATTCATGTTTCTGGCTTATTCTAAACACCATTCTGGTTTAGTATTCATAAGGTTGCTGGAATACTGAGGAAAAATACCAAAGATTGGAATCCTTCAAATTATTAAGAACTTCTTTGTGAGTGGGTTGCAGTTAAATAGTTGATTGACTATTTTACACCTGACTTAATTCTGGGTAGAAGATATATGTTCACTTTGTATAAACAAATTGGATTTCTAATGATGTTGAATAATATTCCATGTAGTCAAAGCTTAATTTCTTGTTTAAGAACTAAGATTTTTGGTTTCCATGCATTTATTTTATTTTTTCCCCTCTGATGCAGGTTCACTTCTGTTTTTCTATTTTCTTTTAATTTTTGGATCTGGTTAATAGTTTTGTTTTGTATGTTAAAAGCATTGTTTTTCTTAAAGCTGAAAAAGATTGGGCTCTATTTAATTGCTATCATAAAATGGAATCTTCAAACTCAGTGGCATAGCTTAATTCTGCAAGCATTACTTCTAATACAGGTAGTCCTTGATTTACAACATTTGATTTTGTGACTGTTTGAAGTCACAATAGCCTTGAAAAAAGTGACTTATGATTGCTTTTCAAACTTACAACCATTGCAGCATCCTCACAGTCATGTGATCAACATTCAGATGCTTGGCAATTGATTCATATTTATGACAGTTGCAGTGTCCCTGCAAAAAAAACAATTACTACCAACCTTCCTTCAATCAAGGAACTGTATATTGCATGAATCAAAAAGAGGGCTATGAAAATATTTACAGACCCCTCACATCCCGGACATAAACCGTTTCAACTCCTTCCCTCAAAATAACACTATAGAGCACTGCACTCTGCTAAAGAAATAATTCCCTCAACACTGTTCAACTATTTACAAAGTCTGCACTACTATTACTGTTAATCTTATCATCACTCCTTATCACCCATCCCCTCCCACTTGTGACTGTATGACTCTAACTTCATGCTTGTATCCTTACGATTTATATTTACTGTTTCCTAGTATGATTTGATTGCTTATCGTACCCGATGAATGTATATTTTCTTGTATGTATACTAAGAGTATTTGCATCAAGACAAATTCCTTGTGTGTCCAATNTTCCTTGTGTGTCCAATCACACTTGGCCAATAAAGAATTCTATTCTATTCTATTCTATTCTATTCTATTCTATTCTATTCTAATCTTTTCTAACCTTCTTACAAGCAAAGTCAGTAGGGAAGACAGATTTACTTAACAACTGTGTTATTAAGTTAAAAATTGCAGCGATTCATTTAACAACTGTGGCAAGAAAGAACACAAATTGGGGCAAAACTCAACAAATGTCTCACTTAGCAACAGAAATTTTTGGCTCAATTGTGATTGTAAATTGAGGACTACTTGTAATTGTAAGTTGAGGACTACTTGTAATAATGATCTGCACCCCACAGTACTGCTTACAAAGCACTAGTAAAACATTTGGATTATTTTCTGCTCCACTGTTCCTTGATTTCTCAGTCTTTGATTTGAGATAGATTAATCTCTTATGCTCCCATGATACACTGTTCTATTTGATGAAACTTTATGTATATTCTTTAAGTGTCCTTTGAAAACATATTTGTTGAATAATAAAGATTTTCTTAAGATAATGACAGAGTAAGTAGTAGAGATGGCATTGGAGCCCACTCAAGTATTTATTCATTATTGTACATTTTTTAAAATAAAAAGAAATTCTTAAAGTTTAAAATTTAGATGATATTGTTAAAGAATTATGATCTAATGAACCCAATTCTTTTCCAGACTGCTAGATTAACAAGTTTTATAGTTGTAGAAGGAGAATTTGTATTACGTTGCACAAGGCAACGATATCAGGAAGAAGGGGGAAAAAATCAATTGTTGACTTTTAGACTTCACCAAATAGAGCAATATAATACTCCATTATATTATCTGTTCAGGATTCAAATGGGAACATTCATACAGGTTCCAAGTGTATGAATCTGTAATTCTTTTCAACAAAAATGTAAAGCCCCACCCCCACACCTACAAGTAAATGGGCCAAATTTCATAGATTAAATTTTAATGACAATTTTTGGTTCCTGATAACTTCCTAATTTTTATTTTCTTGCTTCCAAAAATTGTCATTAAAATTGAATTTGGGGAGACTCTTGTTTTTGATAATCCTCATGTTGCTAGGAGGTTTTTAACCTCCTATTTTATAATAGGTTTAGAGTAAGGCTTTTTCAAATATTTCACAGCTAGTTTTTAAACATTACAATTATTATTCCCCAGCTGACTAAGAACTTAATAGTGTCTTCTAACTATAGACCTATTTTTTTAATAAATGCAGATGGTATAATTTTAAAAGCTAAATTGATCCATAAATTGTGTAGTACTTTTTAACCAGTATGGATGACAAATTTTGATCATAAGGCAATATGAGATTTTTAGTTGATGTTTTTTTACTCAAAATAATCAATAATCATCCAGCAGCTCTGATTTCTTTAGTTGCTAATCAATTAACTTATATGGTGTCTTGGCAGGTTTTGAGATAAGTTTTGATTTAAATGGATTTTCACAAAGTTTTTTTTATACTGGATTGATATGATTTATTCAACTCCTAAATCATAAGAGAAATTTAATGATTTGCCATCTCTTTGTTCAAATTTATGTCCAAGTTGTGAATGCTTCCTTATTTTTCTTAATATTAAATTTGTCTTTAGACCCTTTGTTTGCATAATTAGAAGTTTTTAAAAATATCAGTTGAACTACAGGGGGAGAAACAAAGCATAAGCTTTTATTATATAATGATTATATTTTATGTTTCATAAATTTACCAGAGATTTGGGGATCCTGACTGGTTACTCTGTAAATGGAAATAAATCACAATGCTAAGACTGGTTCACATTGCAGTTCAAAAACTTTTATGGATTTGGAGTTTAGGCTGTGTCTTGACACTTTATCTTGTTATAAGAATTTCCAGAAGGATTAAAGGGTTAAATTGATAAACTTAATGTTACCATTTTTAATACAATGAAAAGAGTTAGATGGATGGTCTAGAATATTTTTCAACATTTGGTGTAAAGTTAAATATGACAAAGATGAGTGCAATCTGAAAATTGATTTATTTTGAGGACTTATCCTCAATTATTTCTAATGCCACTGAATCCCTCATGTGTATTCCTCTTCTGAGTACCACATATCTATATTTAATACTGCATGACATCTATATAAACTACTGTAGATCAACCTATATACTCATAAGAATGCTGATATTATGAGACAATCACATTCAAACATTATGTCTAAATTTATTCAAGTGGGAACTTACACTATTACACTATTAGTGCAATAACATAAGCCTTTAGAAAAGAAATGTACTTCTATTTCATTGAATGAGGTTTTTCTTCTTCTATTATTGTCCATCAATTTTCTGTAAATAATTCTAGAGGGATGAAGAAATAAAATGGCAAGAGGTAGCATGAAGCAATATGACAAACTCTAGTCTTTAGTGTGATCCATTTGTACCTCCTAAAGCACTTGATACATTGAGCGTATTATAAGTAAGAGATCAGAAGAGATGAATTCAGCTTTTGTTGCCTCTTCAAATTTTTCTCATTTAATTCCATTTATGGAACAGAGTGACTGGTTGTTCATTAAAGATGGCTTCTTCTTCATCCCAATCTTCTTGTTCTTGTGTTTCTCATATGTGGAAATCGCCATTTCTAAAAAATGAAAAACGGAGCCAAAAGAGCTCTTCCCTTCTTGTTCCTAAATTCTGTTTTCAGTTCATCCACAAGTAATTTTAATCATTTAATTAATCAAGATTTTAATCATTCGAATAAGAATTTCCAAAAGCCCCAAAGTCATCAAGCAATCCAAATGCACACAGTCTATTTCATTTAACATGTTCTTCTTTTTTTCACTTTCTCTTCCTGGGGTTGTAATTCAGTTACAAAGTTTACCACTTTGTCTCTATCACACGCTGGGGGTTTAATTCCAGTACAAAAGTTTTCCAGTTAAAAATGTATCTTTAAAGTCTCGTTATGGTATTTGTTCTAGTCTTTTTACAATTCCAATGCAATTCTACCCTCCTACCACAAATCTTAATCTTAAAGATTCTTATGCCTCTCCCTTCCCATATGTCAGCATAAAGTAAAAAAGTCTTTTTTCTCCTCAGTCGTGTAAAAATCTTTTATTTGCCCCTTGGCTTTATTTTCCAGTTTGGATTACCTGCTGATCGTTCCAAAGAACGGGTTTTTTCCGATTTCTCATTCATCTGCTGTCCGTAAGGAAGGAGAGTGAAAAAAACAAAAAACTTTCCCGTTTTCACTTTCATTTTCGCCTGCTTCCAGATATTATTAGGGAGTGATGTATCTTTTTCCAAAATTCTTAAATTCCCAGGATATCTATGACGCTGTTGCTTCTTCTCATCCCGGCAGGTCACAAACTTTCACTCTCAGCTTCCCACTGCACTTTTTTTCGGAGGATGAAAGCTTTTTTGTGGTGGTCTTTCTTGACTCGTCACTCCTAAGCACTCCCATTTCGGAAAAGGATAAGCCAGCTGAGGAGGGGAGGTGCGACTCCCCCTGACTCCTGCTAGGTTTCCCCTGTCTTCAGCTACCTATACGGGGCCAGCTAACAGCCTGAAGCGGTTGACTCGGGCACTCCAGTGGTGAGTGCAGAGGAGAACCACACACAATCGTGGATTCCTGCCACCACCGAGCCCCCTTCTTGCAAACCAGAGCCTTCGAATTTTATCTGGGGAAGAAAGGGGAAAGGGGAAGAGAAATGGAGAATTTAAGAACTTAAAAAAACAACCAAAAAAGGGAAAAATAAGGTGAAAGGATCACAACGTCGAAAGCAACCAGAAAAGAGAGGAATACAGAAGAGAGTGGAAGATTAAGAAGACAAGGGGCTAAAAAGGGTAGAGGTGGAGAGCAACGGGAGGAAAGAAGGGAAGAGAAGCAACAAAGGTTTGAAAACAAGATGTAAAGAAACAGGATTATTTAGAGATAATGGTAAAAAATTATAACTGAAAAGAGATTCTGCAAAGGTACATAAAAACTGTTTTGCTGTATTTGTATTTGAATAAGGTTAGAAAATTGGGAACAACATATGATTTTTAAAAGTGGAAAAATATTTTTAATGTTAATTTAGCGAATTTTTTTTTTTAATAAAATTAGAGAAATGAAATACGAGAGCAACTGAACTAAAAAGGAAATGGGGAACAGTTGTCATGACATAATATTTTAAAATATAAGTTGAAATGGAGGGGAAGTATACTAAGCAAAATCTGTAAAGTGTTCCCATAGAAGCATGATACTTATTTTTGGAAAGGAATTGTGTAAATGTTTAAGACTTAAATTTGAATATCAATCTTAACAGATATCAATTGCCTATGGATTGTTGTTTTAATTATATTATAGATTTAATTTTTTTTTTCCTATTTTAAAAATATTGAGTGTAGCTCTAGAGAATGTACTACGCAAAATCTGAATGAAAATTATGTATTATTTTAAGTGTTATAAACTAAAGGGAAGATATAGAAGGTGTCATATTCCAATCAGTGATTACAGAAGAAATTTTGTGTTAATGAGAAAAGATAATAAACAGCTGAACCAGGCCAGACAAGGATAGTAAGTATAGATGATTTAATATTGAGATGAAAATCAAATAAAATAGAATAAGAGAATGAAAAGAGGGGAGAAGGCTGTATAGAAAAATGTAAAATGGTAAATAAGATATGGAATGTTATATAAAAGTAAGCATGAACTTGAATTTATGTCTGTACAAAAAGATGTAATCCGGGATCAAACTGCTTTCCAAAAATATGTTTTATGTTCTTTATGTTTTATGTTTTGTTTGTATATGTTTGTTTTTTTAAAAAATAATAAAATTCTTTCAAAAAAAAAAAAGAACCATGTGACTGGTGAAAACTAAATAATGCCTTTGCAATTCTACCTCCTTTTGTTAGAAAGTGGATTTTGTCATTTTCCTGATTTGATTTTACATTTAAGACCTCAGTGATAGGGCACTGTCCTTGACAGAGCAAAACAACAGTTACCTTACATTCTTTGATGTAGCTTTCATTTATTCCTCACATTTTACAACTAAGATCAAAGCGCACCAAGGACCCCCTCAAATTATCCAACATGAATAGATTTTTGGAACTAATCTGAATTGTTGCGTAGCTATGTTTCACTATAATTCTAGAAGATTGGCTATTTTTTTCTATTTTCATATGGAGATGTCAGATATGAAATGCACAAAAACAGAAATGAAACTGTCTTCTCAGTCATCTGATTATTATTGGTTGTTTATTACTGCCTATCCCACTGGGCATTTCCACCCAGCCACAATATGAGTTCCCCTATGTAGCAAAAGCCAACAGTCTGGAACTATCCTTACTATTATTATTCCCAAGCTGAACAGTTTCGTTCCAGCTGGCTAATAAAGTAGAGTTTATCAAGTTAAGCTGATGGCTTTATGGAAATGTTCATGCTGTTGTCTTGCTAACTATAGAGAAATGCCAATATCATTTTCTAGGAATTTATTTTTCAAAAAATCACAATGCAGTTTACAGATCAGTTAATAGACTGTATTTACTAATGGAAGAAAAACCTCAAAACAGAAATGTCCTGCTCATTCTGTGCTCTAGACTGGAGAATTTATTAGGCCCTTGTTATAGTTGAGATAAGCTCCCAAAATTTATTAGTTTAAATGATTTTATAAAGCATTGTTTAATTTTTACTGCAGGAAATTAATGTTATTTTTTCTTTAAAAATATGTTAATGTTACAGTTATTTTATTATTCTGTTTAAAATTTGAAGCCTCCAGATGTGTATGTGATTGAACACTAAAATCTAAACAAAGAAATAAATAAGCTTTAAAAACATAGGCTGGGATTAATCACAAAACTGGAGGAAGACTGTTAATTCAGATCCAGAGGTCAGAGTCAGACCATCTTAAAATGTGCTATATTGGCCAGCTGATATTTGGATTTGCTGGCATGCTTTTAACAATGTTTCCTACAGTTTATCAATGCTCAGAAATGAGCAAAAACATGACAGCAGTTTTTGATTGGACGGTGCAGTGTTTTCATGTTTTGTGCTGACGAGGAAGCCCAGAAAGTAAAATAGCTGAAAGGGTTTTACGCAATTAAGAAAAATATCTGGTGGGAGCAGAAGGGAGGAAGAAGAGGAAAAATCTTGGCCTGGGGATGGAACCAGAGTTTTCTAAGATATGTTGTTTTAAAAATATGGCTATATATATTTTTGTGACTCGGGAATCTTATCAATGCTTGCCCGTCTCCATGCTTCTCATTTACAATCCAAATGCAAAAATAAAACAAAATAAAATCCAGATACCTTACATAAACCCCAGGGCTTTAGATATTTAAAAAAGACTTTATTACATTTAGATTGCATTGGACTGAATTTGCAGAGGTCAACCAGAAAAAAATATGCTATAATTATCCCTCACCAAGGAGAAATTCACCCTAGATGTGATCTTATGGGTTAATGTCCCAGTGGATTGAAATGGAAATCAGTCTCCCTCATCCCCCACCCTCCCTCAGGTTTGCTCCATCCCTGTTAATGTTTCTAAATTCACTCAAGACTTGCTTATGTCACTAGACTTGGGGTCCCAGGGAACTAGTAACCCTTTAATATACCTCTACTGTTGATATATTCACTCTTTTCATGCCTACATAATGTTTAATAATGATCATTTTATATTTTTATAGTAATCAATTTATGGAAGTGTTCATCCTCTTTTCCCACCATCCCTTGTGGATTCTGGGCAAATGAATAGAACTGAGTGTTTATTGGCCAGATGCCCTTCCTGTCATCAATGTGGGGTTTTATTCAGCAAATATATTCTCAGTGTGCCCAGAGAAAGAAATATCTATCTTTATCTAGGATTGAACTCACCGCCTGCCGATTGTGTGGTGAGAGCTCCATCTCTAGACCACTGCACCACCCAATTTATGTAAGTGTTGTTCTTATTTAATTGTTGTATGCCTCCTAGAGTCACTTCTTGTGACACAGGTGGCCATACAAATTTGCTAAATTAATAAATAAGTCACTTTTCTTGCATTCTCTTCGTAGTCCTTAAATAAAAGCATGACAAGTGAATTGAACTTCTCTGAATAATGTCTAATGTACATGACATGCACACACATTTACTATATATTTTCTGGTCTTAAAACTAGTTTTACTTGAGACACTAAAAAAGTTGTTCATTCAGAACTGCCAGGATTCTCCTATACATCTGAACATCAGATCTGATTTGAAATGTTACACAAAGTTGAATAAAGTCATTTTGTTTATTCAACTCAATAAATGTGTGATATGTATGAGAAAGACACCAATTCTAGAACATGTATCCTGCGATGTAAATCCTTCTTGGACATTACACTGTACTGTACTTCTATTCTGCTTGGACATTACACTGTATGTGCAGAGTAAGATAATCCTTAAGAATGATACCATTTTAAAAAGGTAGATAAATGTTTATAACATTAACAAATATATCTATTTGTTGTACATTTACATTCAATATTTTTTTTAAAGAGAGTCACTGGCTTGAACATTTAGGAATAGAAAAAATATTGAAAATTGCATTTTGATTGTCAGTCAGAGGGGACCCTTTTAGGATAATTAATCCATACTTAACTACATCATGCCCAACTGTCTTCTAATTGATAACAACAGAACATACAAATTCTTTTTTACTTCAGATAAATAATTGGATCAATCTCTTCTCATGGACTATAATACTAATATAGTGAAGGATTGATGGAAGAGAGAATGGTTTAAGCTTCCCAGCTCCACGTAGCAATTATCCATAAACCCCATTGTTTTAATATTATTTAGGAATATTACATGGGAAATACAACAATCTGCTAGCAGATTGCTAAAGGAAAAATGATTTGTGTGAACATATGTGCATGCAAAAGAATTAGGGGAATGGATAGATTGGTATGTAGATAAAAATACCCAAGCCTACATTTAAATGAATGTTTGTGCCACTCTGAACAAGCAACTAGTGTGAACTGAAGTTGCCATCCCTGGTCTCTAGCAATACATGAGAACAGTTTCTACAAAGTGCTAAAAAGATGAAGAATTCCTTTGTTGGATAATTTGGATAAGTTTTATTACCCAAATGTGCTGCCAGATCTTTTTTAGTTAACAAAGACATGATTTTTAAAATCCCCTCTTGAAAGGTATTTTAGAGTTTGTTTGAGTTTGGATTTTGTTCTAAAACTGACATATTCCTGGTGAAAACATTAGTTGCAATTGTATTTTAAAGGTATTTTATTGGTGCCTTAGTTTGGATACTGGAGGACAATATTTGGAAGTCACTGATCATATGTGACTGCTTCCACTGCAGATAGAAGATTAAACTAAGAGGCATATTCCAATTTAGAGAATAAAGTGAGACATTTCTAGGCCTTCTTAGACCATCTTCTTTTTCTCCTGATCTTGTATAAATGATTGGCCGGGAAAGAAGCCATGGAGACATTCATCTCCTTATCCAATTCAAGACAATTTTCCATAAACTTTGATTAAAATTAATGATCTCTTTAATGATCTCAATCATATCCCACCAAAGAGGAAATCTGACTAGAAAGCTTGATTCTTGTCTGATGTTAGCATCACCAAAATAGTTGGACAGCATTTCTTTTTGCAATGCACAAGGGCATCTTCTTTGACAGTTAAGGTTTAAAAAGGGTTAGCTTTTTTGTTAGATTTGGGAGCAAAATCTTTCCAGTCATGTTGCTTAGCTTAAGTGTCCTAGAATATATTGAAACTAGATTATATAACTAAAAGTTCTTCTCCCATTGACATTAAATGATCATTCTTGATTGCTTGGAATTTTTAATGGAAGGCAAGATGTTAAAATGATAATATGTAAGTCAATTTACAGTCTGATGAAGATGGATTAACTTCAGAGGTTGTGACAGAACTAAAATAGGGAAATCTTCTTTTAAATATGTAGAAGCCAAGCTACTCAAGAATATATAGACAACAGAAAATAAGCAGTTTTCTACAGGGGATCAAACATAGAATTCCAGTTGTTGGATGTTGGCCTCCATTTTCTATAATGTGGCAGCTCTCTAGTGGTCATCAAGGGTTGACCCATGTCATGTAGCCTTGGGGTTACAAAAGAATGAATTACGATTGCAAGCTATAACTAGAACACTGCCAAAAGGTATTATATTCCCCGAGCCAAAAAGACAGATAGAACTGTCTTTGTACTCACCCTTGTGTATTGACCTCAAATTACATTACATATCCATGTCTTGCATCAGTTCATCTATAATATGTCCTGTGACATGACATATTGTCAAAAAATATCACTGAGGTTTTTAAAAAAGATTTCCATCTCTTTAGATACACATTTTATATGCTTATAATACAGAAAAACATACAATAGTTATTTAGTTATACCAGGCCTGACAGGTTTGCTATTTGATTCTTATAAATGTTTAATCTTTATTTATTTAATGAAAAGGAAAATAAATATTTAATATCTATATTTTTAATTTAATGGAAATCTATATAATTATAAGTTATGGGAAAGGCTCTCATTTTGTCTCAACACATACACTTTGTTTTATTGCAAGTCAATCTAATCTTTTAATCCTTTCTGCTAGACGTTATAATTAATAATTGTATTCTTCCTCTGAACCAGTCCTGTAAAAATATTTTACAGCCTATATGGGCAAGCACTCAACACAATTTCCTAAAAAGACCTGAACAGACTATTCCATGCAGAAGGAATTTGCTGATATATTAGAGTTTGAAGCATAATGTAAATTTAAGTGAAATGGTTTTGAAAGTGGATATCTGACTTGAGCAATGGTCAGTGGAGATTTTGAACTTCCAAAAGATACAATTATGGTCCTATTAAACCCTCTACTTTGGGTAAGAAGTTTAATATCCATGTCTCAATCATGGGTATGAAACTCTGATAATGATCAGCTAGGTAAGGAACTATTGTAACAAAAAGCATCCAATCGGTTTTGACATAATTTTTTTTACATCATCTGTACTATCAAGTTGATCAATATGTAGCAATGGAGTCAAATAGTATGTCTGAACAAACAATCTTTCATTAGAAATAATTTAAAATTATGAGAGAAAATCATGCCTGAAATTCAGTAGTTCTGAACTGGTTGAAAATTCTCCTTCCTTAATAATTACTCTTGTCTGAGAACTATGTTAGTCTTAAATCACAGAGAAATTAGAGCTGCCATTCAGAGTACATTATATAGTTGACTATATAATCACAATTTTTATGATGCCAAAGGGCAGTATCTAACTTAACTTTTAATGGCCAAAAGAACAAGAAATGAAAATTGTAACTTGAAGGATAAAATTTTACTCCAACCGAAGAAAATTACAGTTCTTAATTCAGAATCATGAAATATTATCTTTTGATACAAATCTTGAATGTAATAATGATGAACTTTATTTCTAAACAGTTCCACAGATGTATAGAACTTGCATACAATACATGATGTATATGTGTGTTTGCATGTATATATACATATACAGATGTGTGCATATGTGTACACATATACATACGCACATACACAAATAATATATGTGTATACACACACGCATGCACAAAATACATAAACACTTTATAAATTCATCTTCCCATTCCCCCACCCCAGGTAAGTGAAATGCATTCAGGGTAAGCAACCCAACTCTTACTACGTACCGGTCACCTTCAGTCTGTCTGCTCCAATGACAATCTCTTCTTCATCAGCAGAGAAAAGCACTCTACCATCTTCACTTGAGCTAACTTCAAATCTTTTACACTGGGCTTCTACACTTTCAGCACCTAAAAGAGAAAAAACAGAGCACATTATTATAATTTTCCCCAATATTCCTTTTAGATTCAGATTTGGAGGGACTTACATTTATTCTCTATATTAATACTCTTTTATAGACTATGTATACTTAGAATTGCCTTGCATTTGGTCTTCCAGGGATAACCAAATTCATTGTTTGACCTATGTGACCTAGCTATATGTCATACCAATTTATTTTTACAGTTTTTACATCTACTTCAAACACCAAAAATTATTTTTACATGATATTTCATCCCCAAAGTGTAACACAGGATTATTGCACCACAAAAATATGTATAATAAACATCTTGTAAAAACATTACGTATGAAAGTTTTTCTGTAAGCTTAAGAACCTTAATATTATTTTACTGATATTAAATTATCAACTGTACTGTTCTTATTTACTATTATTTTTTGTTAAATTGCTACACACACACACACTTCTCCTTTCAATTTACAGAAATACTGAACAAAATTAGTATAATGGTCCAAATAAACATTTATGTTTCAATAATGCATATTAGTTTGTTGAAAGTTAAACACTAGTTACAATAAAAATCAATGTTCTTAAATTGTGTATTCTTAATAAATTGCTCACTGACTAGTGAGCAGTGGGCAGGGCAATGATCTGGATAAATTGCCAACATTTTTTATTTACTATACATATTAACTACTAACAAATCAGATTTCTCTCCAATATATATTTCAATTTACTGTATATGACTCTTTTTAAAATTTATCCTTTAATTGATTTAATAATTTGCAAATAATTTCTATGAAAGGACATTACACTGTTTTTTTCAAAATGAAGTATCCATTATTAAATGAAAATAAAGGAAGAGTGGGAATGTTGCTCTCCAATTACTAAGACGTTATTTTAAAGTTTTAAAATT
This sequence comes from Laticauda laticaudata, assembly GCA_004320025.1. Classification (NCBI taxonomy): domain Eukaryota; kingdom Metazoa; phylum Chordata; class Lepidosauria; order Squamata; family Elapidae; genus Laticauda; species Laticauda laticaudata. The sequence goes on from BHFT01044178.1 coordinate 12,870, forward strand.
ATAAATATAAATAAATAGATATATGTAATTCAGGGCCATAACAGAACAAAAAATTATAAGATTCCAAAAACTTTGGATTTAAAAAAATAATTATTTATTGACTAAGGATACATTCAGTAATCATCCTACCAGGACTAAAACATGGTTAATGTTTGTCCTTTTTCTGAAAACATCCATATAAAAGGGGCAGAGAAGCATAGAGTTTTATTTGAAATAGCCAGTGGATTCAAAAATCACTTGATTAGTTTAGAAAGTGGTTATGTTGTGGAAGGGATGGGGAAAATATGGATATCAATTGGGCTTTTAAAAGTTGAGGAACAATAGAAGGTGTTTTTTCATCAATTTTTAAAGAAGTAAAGTATACCACCTGGTTTACTCCTATGAAGTTTTAAATTGGGAAAATTTCCAGTTTTGGAAATTAGGCTACCAAATCCTACATGGCTGATAAAATCTAAGACCACATTTGCCAGGTGAATTCATGTAGTTGAGGAAATTTAAGGATAAGGGTTCTATTCATTTGATTTATTGCAGACACTTGTGTTGCATTTATTTGTACAATGGTTGTAGCCAAGGCTAAAGCTGTAATAAACTAAAGCAAGTAAATGTTTTATTGGCAAAAAACTAGCTGGGTAACCTTGGCCACTCAATTTCAGCCCTACAAATGAAGCAGTGGCAAGCTACTTGTGAAAAACTTTGGTTAAAAAGCTGCAGGGAATTGTCCAGGCATTTTCTGAGAATCTATCACAATTGAATTTAAAAAAAAAGTTAACCCCCCCCCCNCCCCCCCCCCGCCTCCCAAGAGAATATCATAAAGAATATCACAATGCATAGTAACACAAAGAATAATGTTACCAGAGTGGTGCTCTTCTCTTCATGTTGTCTGTTGGAGACAATGATTTCTGATGCACCATCTTCTGCCTATCACTTAAAATTAACTGTTTAACTATATTTATTGCTTTTAAGAAGCAAGCAAAATTGTGTATCCCTGCATCCATGAAGAAAGGCCACACCTGTAGAATCCATGTAGATGTTGGTCAATTGGAAATTAATTTAAATTCTTTCTGTGGTACAAATAATGAAGTCCAACCTTCCTGAATGCCATTGAACTTCACCCAGTTTTACTCAAGTGCAAACTATTAGTTAGTGAAGATTCCTGTGTATAGGCTTGAGCAATAAACCACTAAGCTGAAACCTTTACATATGGGTCTCATTGTTCATGACTGACAGCAATTGCTATTAAAGACATAGGAGCTTAATTTCAAACAGAAAATACTTGGAATCACCTCATTACACAATTTCTTTCTAATCCAGAAAAATAATCCATTTGGGTTATTATTTGGGATAAGAATCCCATTCAGTGAATTAAGAGAGACCAATTTTTGTCTATAAGTGTGTATGTGCAGGTGCTAAATAGGACTTCATCTAATAATTCCAAAGAGGATCCTGCATTAATCTTATCTTGATAAGACAAAAATATTTTTGCCTCTTTACTATAACCTTATTATATTTCATTAACTATAATCTGGATAGTGCTTTGTCTATGGCATTTGAAAATAGGAATATAGAGATTATTTTTCCTTGTTGGAGAATGGACTACTCATGGTCCTCTAAGTTCCTTCTCTTATTAGATAATATTTCACTTCACAACTGCAGTTAGAACTGGAGTCCTGGAAAAAGGAGTTTATTTGCAAAGAAAGAAGAGATTGTGTATATCCTACAGTGATTAATATAGTGATTAAATTGCTTCCCTAGAAGCCAGGAATGGTGGCTTCTAGCCCACTTTAGGCATGAAAGCCGACTGGTGACTTTGGACCAGTGGCTTTCTCTGGGATTGTTCTTTCTCTGGGGTTATTGTTGTGGGGAAAAAGAATAGGAAATGGAGTATTAAATATATTAATTCCCTTGAGTTACTTAAAAATAAAGATGGGATGAAATTCAAACAAACAAACAAACATGTGAATGTAAACATGTATATCTATGCATTCAATAATCAGGAGAAAAAAATGCCAAGGTATAAATAAATACATAGATGACAAAGAAAATGAAGTGACAGATCAATCAAAAGAAAACTTTCAAATGCCATTGCTTCAAATGCTTTACAAGCTAGCAAAACCAATCAACAGCAGCATTGTACAAAAAAATGAAAAAAAGACAAGAAAAATGATGGCATGTGAATTTGCATGTTTAGATTATCTCCTTAAACATTGTTATTGGAAGTGAGAAGTATATTTAAATTTGACACAATTTAAAAGAATGCACATAAAAGAAAAGTAACAGGAATGAACCTTAAATCCAAAACAAAGATGCAAAACTGAAAATGTGTTACAAAAGGGGAAGTGAGAGCACACTAATCAAGAAACTGTAATTTCTATTTAAAGATCAACAAATTTCTCTGTAGGATTAATGAACTGAAAACTGTCAAGTAATTCCAAGTTTGAGGCATGTTAAACATGACTTGTCTTAAGTGCTAGTTCATCATCGCACAGGCCAGTCTTTCCTAAAATTGTAGCCTATTTTCAAAAACAGAGTTTGGGAACCTTGATTCTATGGCACCAATTTAACCTGGGAGATTCTTCCCAAGCCTACTAAATGTTGGCTTGATTCCTTTCTTCACAATGCTTCTTTCTCACCCTCCAGTTGTACAGGAACAGAAAAAATAAATAAATCATTTTTTCAGGGTAGATAGTCAGGAAACAATCTGTAGGACTGAGGAAAGTTTTACCTCTCTATTCTAAAGTGTAACCATGTAAAGAAATGTGTGTGGTGTTCAGTAACACGAGAGCGTGAAAAATCATTGAGTTTATATTTTGGTGAATGCTTAGCAGATAATCCACTACAGAAAAGGATTTAGAAAATGTTCTTATCTTGGTTCATTTCACGGAGTTTGGAATGATCTGGAACTCTATTTTCTCTTGCAACAAGAAAAGCACCAGGTCATGCAAGATCCAGCTAAGAGGTTTTTGTATACAGCTGGATCAATGATTATTACTTTTAATCTCTTCCTTCTCCTCCTTTTCCATTCCTACTTTTCATCACTGAGTTCAAAGTGAAGATTGGTTTTATTCTTATACCTAAACAAACTTGATAAATAATGATATGCCAAGTCATTCAATAAGTTATGACTATGGGTGGGTAGACTTGAATCTAATCTCCTAGATGTGAGGCCCACAATTTACTTGCTTCTCTCTAAGATCTCTTTTCCCTTTTCTTTAAAAATTGAACAGGAAAACAGGAATTGGGAGGAACTTCCCAATTTCACAAAAGTTAGAACTTTGAGGATGCTTTCTGAAAATAATTCCTCCCAAAGATGATATAGGAACTGACAATGCCAAAATGAAGGGACAGAAGACAGAGCACACTTGTTACTAAAATTTTGCTGATCTATTTAAGCTCTATGAAATAGTAGATTGAACTGAAACTGGTAATTTTTATTATTGGAATTAATATGTGATTCTTTTTATGCTGTGGAGTTATGAAACTAGAACATTAGTGTGTTTTCTGTACTGTGATTTAAGAGTTTTACTCTACAAAGACCATTATGTTGCCTTTCCAAACAGACAAGAATCATGCTCGCTTTCAGCTATATTTGAACACCTTTATAGATAATTACCAGATAAGGTAATAAAATTTTCAGATAATGTAAGGGAACAATATGGATCCAACCAGCATTACAGATGACAGCTATACAAGGTGTATGTGAGATGTGGCTCAAAATGGCACTTGAAACTTCAGAGACAAAGTGCTTCAATTTAACAAAATGCTTCACACAATACTCTTTGTTTTGAAATGAGGGATAGAGCAGATATTGCTTTGTGAATTTACCTCAGATGGGCTTTAGTTAAATTTCATACATATACATCCATACTATAAGCATATACCAATTTACCTTCTTGGTGTAAACAACTGCTTCTTTAGCATCACAGAGCTGCTACTGGAATTTAATCCACTGTTAAGTGTTTGTTTCTGAGTATGACAGCATCCTGGCCTTGTTTTAGTAAAATAATTAACAAAGAATGGAAACAATTTAAAAGACTCATTGGAGTGGAAAAATAATAGTTTGGAAGCATCACATGTAAAAATATCTGATACTGTAGGGAATGGAAAAGGCTTCTGCCTGAAAGTGTTAAGAGATGCTACCTTAGATTCAAATGAGTAATATAATGCATTCTTAGACATTTAGCAGTGGACGATTTAGATACTTCTTCACTGATATGGTTTCAGTGCAGTGGATTAAGTCTTTATTCAAGGATTGCCATTCCTGTTCAGAGTTTTCTAACATGCAGTTTCTATTGTAAAAATGAATACACTGCATGGGGGAAGCTATGATTCCATTATTTCTACTGCTGTAATCCATATAACTTGTGGCTAATGTGGAATAGAAGGTTAGATATGTCAACAGTTAATAGATATTAATGACAGATTTGTAGTACCCTAATGCAAACTGTGTGGCAGATGATAGAGGCCATCAGGCCATGGTGACATCTCACTAAAGAGAGAAGTGCAAATGGAAGAGAGTGATATATCTTATTGTTACGAGTCTTTACTCAGTTGAATATATACATGTTGTAAACACAGAAGTATATGAAAGAAATTTATTTCAGTAAGTTTATTATTGCCTACCTTGTTTAGTTCATATCATAATTAATTATTTATCCTGAAATTTATTTACAGTATATACAGTATATTTGTATGTATGTATAAATGTATTATATATGTGCATGTATTTGTGTGTGGTATTCAGCAAGTTCTGACCAGTTCTAGAGAACTGGTGGTGGAAATTTTGAGAAGTTCAGAGAACTGGCAAATACCACCTCTGACTGACCCTACCCCGATCTATTCTCTGCCTCCCAAGTCCCAGCTGATCGACTGGGTCTTCTTTTGTTGCCTTGCATGGGAGAATGGAGCTGGAAAGCAGGTTAGTGGGGTGGGGAGGCAATGGGATTTTGCAGTAACCTTCCCCCAAGAATGAGGAGGGAATGGAGATTTTAAAGTATCCTTCCCTTCCCTTTCCTCACCTACCAAGCCACACCCATAGAACCAGTAGTAAACATTTTTTAATCACACCACTGGTATGTATCTATAAATGGCATACAGTAGTGCATCACAGTGAATTAATTTAGAGAAATTTGCTTACAAAATTAGGTTTTTTAAGAAATATTAGGAAATTATATGCATTAAAGAAATATTATAAAGAGGTATTTTCATATTTTTTAGAACTGAGGTAGAAAGAAAATGGAATAAGTCCGAGGCTGAAAAAAACGACAATGAGATAAAAGAAAATGAAGAATTTTATCCAGTTCTATATCACAACTATTGGCATGCTTTCAGATTTTTAAAAGTGTTACTGAAGCTTCATAATAAACATAAGTACAGAAAAATGAATTATCAGGCACAATCTTCTAGTTATGGTTTAATTAGTAGATCTTTCCCTTATAATAATCAAGTATTCAAAGAAATGCTATCTTCAAAGTGAAGATAAGAAGTAAACTATAAAGAATTGTCACAGATATTTCGGATAACTGTATGGAAAGTTGAGTTGTAACAAGAGTTTACATACAGAAAATGAGAAAAACAAGGGACACGGTGGCTCATTTGCTAAGATGCTGAGCTTGTCAATTGAAAGGTTGGCAGTTCAGCAGTTTGAATCCCTAGTGTTGAATAATGGGGTGAACTCCCGTTACTTGTTCCAGCTTCTGCCAACCTAGCAGTTTGAAAGAATGTAAAAATGCAAGTAGAAAAATAAGGACATTTTGGTGGGAAGGTAACAGTGTGCCATGCACCTTCGGCATTTAGTCATGCTGGCCACATGACAACGGAGACATTTTCGGACAACACTGGTTCTTCCGCTTTGAAAAGGAGATGAGCATTGCCTCCTAGAATCAGGAAAAACTAGCATATATGTCCGAGGGAAACTTTTACCTTTATCTGTGAATTAAATATACTTTCTTTCTTTTTGAATAAAGTCTCTCTATATTGGAATAATATCATTTTGTATTGAATCTTTTTTATTCAAATTTGTCTAATGGAGTTTGCAAGAAAACCAGACCAAAATTGTGTACGATACTTAAAAGTAGGTCATATGGTTCTATTAGATTAGGATAGCATTTCAGCAGCAAAGGGTTTAAGCAATTTTATTTAATCTAAGATTTATCTTTTTCTACTTGTAATTCTTAGGGTTTTTGGACTATGAATAGGTTAGTAATTTTCTAAGCATGTGTTTTGAATTTCATTTGATTAATATTTAAGTACATTGAAACAGTGCATGATGAACACTATTTTCCTTTCATTTTAGCACAAAAATAAACATTTTTTTATTATACATGGATGCAAAAATGAGTGAATAAGCTGACATTTTTATAGAGGTAGATGATTAATGCACCATTCATCATTAAACTTTTCAGTCCTTTAAGATTTACAATAATGTGTAGAAAAATTATTGTCCCCCTACTGTTTGTAGAATTACTAGAATATATATGTATATGATTATATAATTAAAACATATAATTAAAATAGAAAGTAGAACAAGCAAGTAAATGCCATCTGCTCTAAAAGCAATACATTTAAGGAAATGCCTAAGACTAGCATATTTCTGTAAGTATGAAATTGAATTTGTATTCCTATGTATTTCCTGGAAGAAAAAGCTCAACTGAGCTTAAAAGAATAGCTGTAGGCAACATGTGCCACTCCAGATGTTGCTGAACTACAAATCCCAGCATTCTTACCTATTGGCCATGTTTCCTAGGGCTGCTTGATGTTTTAAGTCAGCAACATCTGGAATTCAATAGTCTTCCAACCCCTGTAGTAGAACTTAACAGATCTTTTTCAGGTCAACATTGATGAAGTTTCAAATTTTACAGGCCATCAGAGAACTGGTGCAATTTTTTTGCTCAATGGAAAGGTAATGAAATAGTGCAAGAGACACTGTATAAACCAGGGGTCACCAACCTTTTGGACCTCAGGGACCACCAAACTTATAATTTTAAATACTGCAGACCAGAGACTCTGGGAAAATCCACCCAAAAGTCTGCAGGAAAATTCCCCACCCTGTTTTCCTATCAATCAATCATTTTGCAAGCGTTTTGTTCCTGTGGGCCATGTGGGCGGCACAGACTTGTGTTCCCGTGCAGCCTGGATTATTTTGGGGGTCCTTTGGGGGTGACATTTCTATGTGGACCACCCAAATTTTTTCTTAGACCACCAGTGATCCCTGGCCCATTGGTTGGCGACCAATGGTATAAACTTAATATGTATGACTGGAGTTGTAAGTTAGTTCATTAGCATATAGAAATCGGCGAGTATTTGTTTCAGTTATAGGTGAACTAAATGTTCTTTTGTAATAGAATACACATAAAGTTTGGGTGTGTAACATCTATCCATCCACAGGCAACATTTAGTGTCAATTTTTTGTGACTTTTTCTCCTTAGTCTAGCTACACTTTCCAGTTGCATGTCAAAAGATAAGATAAAAGGTGGATCAGTTTTTGTGATAGTCATAGCTTGCAAACAAAAACAAAAAGCAAACCACAAAAACCCAGGACCCAGGCTTGGGGCCTCAAGTGTAATAAAGCCCAGTTTTCTGGTTATGTTAACATCTATGTTTTTTTTTTCTTGGCAATATATACAATATATTGTTTATACTACTTTTAATTGATTTTATGATTGTTTGTCACCTCACTTGTCTGACATAGGTACAAACTGAATGAATGAAATGAATGAACAAATGAATGCTTACAATTCAATAATTTCCTCATCCAGATGAGTCATGCAACATATCTTGTTTAAACAAGAATTACTGTACTCATTAATGTTGAACTAATGTTAAAACACATGATTCTCTATTTAAGTCTTGCTCTTATATGTACTGAAACTCATACTCCAGAATTCTGTATATAATAAGAAAGACATATAAGTACAGGGAGAGAGAGATCCTAAAATATAGTAAACATTTTTTAAAAAAACTAATATATGGCAGTGTTCCATAGAGCCAATAGCAAGGGAAATGGTCATGTCCCTGTTGGAATCTGATTCTGAGGGGGAGGCCAAGCAGGTGACAGGGAGTGGGAGTGTGGCTCTGTTGGCTGTGGAAGAAACTAGGGAAGAACAAAATCTAGCTGGGCAGAGCAGGAGAGAGGTAGAGCAAGGCAGAAGAAATTCAGAGCAAGACCCAGGCCCACCCCCTCTTTATGCTAGGGCATGCAGAGAGGAATGGAGAAGGGAGCAATTTGAGTTGTGTGGCTTACGAGGGAGGAAAGGGCTCTGATTCCCTTCATTGGTTGTAGCTGGGAACACAGTGTTTAAAAAGTGGAGTTGTTCACAGCCAACTGTTGAGAGCAAATTGTGAATTATCTGGTATTGTCGAGGCTTATCTGGGTTTCTGGAATCTTCCTATGTGTGTTTTTACTGGCCTTTCAAGTCTGCAATTCCTTCTCCTGACCTGTCAAGTTAATTACTGCAGCATGGTTTGTGTGGATTTTTATTTACAGATTGTTATACTTTGTTTTTAGATTGAATTTCCTCCACTTAAGGACTGTTCTTGGAGAGTTTTTTCTTCAGCCGAAGGTAACCTGGACATTGGGAGCAAAATTGGAGGTACTAAAGGGACTCTTCTTACTTATGTGACTGTGTTGCTTTTATGCTATGCCCCGGGTCATCACAGAAATGTTAAGGAGTGCCCCAAAACTATAACACCAAGAACTAGTAAATGAAAGGTCACTCTGTATCTCTGCTAGCCAATTTTAACTTTTTAAAGAAAAAAATATAATCAGTCTCAAGCTGCAATGTATTAGATAAGAATAACCAACAGTAAGAACAGAAAAAAATGAAACTCAAAGTTCCAGCACCATCTGCAAGATATCAAACAGTGCTGTTGCTTCTCCGTAAAATCTGTCCTTGAATGACTGAATTCTTTTTACAGCATTTATGATTTAGTTACATACTCAACAGGATTTGGAATATGGCAACTGCAAATACTTGAGTGAGGAACAGACAATCCCAGAAAGAATTCTGAACAATGCAGGAAGGGTATCACTTGTACATTTACAAGAAGTGCTGAATGCAGCAGCATCCCTGCCAAGTACACACATCCTCTTGAGATTGCATTGTGAAATCACAGCAAACACCTTACTATATTTTATGAATCTGTGAAGTATAGGTTGCATTTTCTAAATGTGTTCTTGAGCTTGTTTTGATTTCCATTCATTGCAATTAGATTTTGTCTTACGGTCTTTAATAGATGTTAGATTCATCCTCCTAGTGCCAGAGCATCTGGAAGACAGCACTTCAGTGAAACTGGTTACAATTAAGAAATTTAAGGAGATACCCAAAAAATTCTAGTAGCATTGCTATTATAAGCACCAAAATGTAGATGCTGTAGATATAAAATCAAATAAATTTGGTATGATCTATATCCATATCTAATCTCTCCTCCTCTCCCCCTCTCCCCTCCCTCCCTCCCTCTGTCTCTCTCTCTTTCTCTCTCAAATTTTAGGTCTACCTAGTCATCAGAGAATTCTAAAGTTCTAAAATAACATTTCAACAGAAAATCAATTTATAAAATCCAAGAACAAATCTCTACCATCTATTGAGGATCTTCAGTTCCTGAAGCCCAGCAGAAGAGGGCAATATACTAATTTATCAAAATTTAGCAATTGTGCAAAAAACTATCATCAGCAAAAACAAACATCTCCAAATCCAAACAGACTCAATTAAAAAGTATAAGACCGCAACATTCTATTTCTCAGGAAAAAAAAAGTATTAATGTAAGTTTCCCTCCCCCCCCTCCTGTTTCACTCTAGTTGCTGATATAAATAGTCCAGTGCATTACCCCCTTTGAAAATCAAGAAACCAGTACTCTGTATTCAAGAAGGAAATATCTACTGACAATTACATCAATTTGACAACTACCTGGTTTTGCAGATTAACTAGGGTTTCCAAAGGATCATCATGTTTACTTTTCATCTCTCAAGAATAATCATTTCAAGAGATCCTCTCCACTAATGTAGAAGTTAGATCTCCCAGTAGACTTAAATCATTTTAGGTCATGATAGACTGCCAAAAATGGAATTCTTTCACATTTATTCTGACTAGCATAATATAGAATGACTGATCTCTGGCCTTTGAGATAGAGTGACAAAGGTAGATAATTGCTCAACTCCCAAGTTCCTAATAATGAATGGACATTTCAATATATATTTCAATATATATTCCAAATACAGCATTGCAAACTCAGAAGAAAATGCCACATTAAAAAGATAATTATATTCTGATATGTACATTAGACTATGCAGTATACATAAGGTCAATGCTCAAGCATTATTATCTTTCAGAGAGGATTGCAGGTCCTTTGCCACAATTATCACACAACACAATGTCATGTGCCTCTTTTTGAAATGATCAACAAGATTAGCCTTTATCCCCCATAACAAATAATAAAATCATCCATATACTACACAGAGTAAGTGATATACATAGTGGACGGAAGACTACAAATCAATTTGTCAAGATTTTTCTTCAAGGAAATGGAAGGTAGGAAAGTTTTTAAGAATAATCACGGAAGAGAACAAGACAAATAAACATATATACGTGTGTGTGTGTGTGTGTGTGTGTGTGTGCATAAAAATTATATGTACATGAACATATTTAAGGAACTGTACATGTAACAAATACAGCTTGTTAAGAGGTTTAGAAAGTAATATGCATCTAATAATTAGTTGTAAATAAATCACTGCACTTGTTTCTGTTATGGATATACACAGACCCATGATATATCGCACAATCCTGGCTACGGCTTCTCAGAAGTTTCATTTCCCATGCTAAGTTTTAGCAGATCATGGATGGATGGAAGAGATGAAATCTTTCTAAGAAAGAGGCTTGTTTGGCTCCTCTTTGCCATCTGAACATCTTTATGATCCTACTCTGTAATGTTAGCTGTCATCAGCCCACTTCAAGGGACAATGTAGTAAACCGGAAAAACTGTGCAATAAAACTGTGCAATAAAACAATAAAACCTTTCCACTTTGGCAGCCCGGTGCAGGGACCAGCAGAGGGGCAAGCACGCACATGTCCACTTCGTGCAAGTGGAATTAAGTGTGTGAATGCAAGCGCCAGCCACTCATACAAATGGAGCTGTACACATGCACTCACCTGCTGTTTGCATGACCCAGTTCTGAATGGGACACATCCCAGTGATGGGTCATGGCCCAGGGGTTGGGGACCCCTGCAATAAAACAACTCAGGAAATGTTGATCTGCCCCACCTATTTTTAATAGATATGCCTGAAAAATAAGGACTGTTTTAAAATCAAATCGGAGAAAGAAAAGCCGACCTTGTTATACTCCATAGAACCTAGGTTTCCTGAACTAGGCACATTAGCCAATATCATTCAGACAGTTTTTAGGCTTCTTTCACAGCTATGCAATGCAGTACATGATGGTATGTTTGCTAAAAGAAATCTAACAAATGTTTTTACATTTTTAAAAGTCTTAGGCAATATGAATTGAAACCAATATGAACTAGGAGAAGACAAGATTGTAGTGATCCAAAGCTACAGATTTTGGAGTAATTATTTGCTCATCTCATTTGATTGTTTTGTATATCTTTGGATTCCATTGCTTCTTCCGAAGTACTGGAAGCCCCATTCCAATTTACACAGAATCTGCTGTAATTTAATACATTAAAAAAACCTCCATGTCCTACAAAATTAATATCTCACTGATACTATAGTTAATCCTGAAAAAAAAAAGGGGGGGGGGAATTATCAGGAGCAGCTATAATACCCATTCTTTAACAAAGCTCAGCTCTATTGTCTTACTGTTCTTTATCTTATTTTCCTTTGGCTGTACTATTTAGTGATTGACTGCTCTATTAGTCACTCTAAAAACTTCCCAGGTGTTAAATTAAACTTACTTAAATGAAATCCCTGGATTCTTGATTCCCTCCCTTTCTTCTTAAAAATAGGCATTGAGTTTGACCTGCTGCAGTCCTCTGAGACCTTACCTGTCATCCAAGTTCTCAAAAATAATTGCTAATGGTGCCAATCCCTTTCCTCTTATCTGCTTTAACATTGGAAGATGAATTTCACCACAGGGCCTGAGGATTTGAAATATGCTTATGTGGAACAGTATTAACTCTTGCTTTCCCAATTCTATCTTTTGACTTTTACAATTGTAAACAAAATCCTGCAATAGGACAAGTATTTATGTATTTCAATAATTGTTTTTAAATGGGCTGGATAGATAAAAGATAGATAGATTGAAGATAGATAGACAGAAGATACATTCAAATGTAAAAGGTATGTTATAACATAGAATATACAAAAATAAATTGGAAAAATATAACAGATGAAACACTGATTTTTTTGTTTGCTTTTTTAATCTATATTTTATCTATATTTTATTATATCTAGAACTTTCTATTATTGTTTAATTGTGTGTCTGTGTATCTTATTCTTCTTTCACTGAGAATTGTTGTATGCTGCAGCTATCAAAATGCCAATGCAGTCCTAGGCTTCTTTCAACAGAGGGAGTAGCAAGATTATGTAAGTGTTAATACTGCTTTATACTGCTTTGGAAAGACAACACTTAAAGAGTGCATCCAATTTTGGTCATCATGATACCAAAAACTACACTTAGACTCTAGAAAGAGTGAAGAGCAATTAGGGAGTGGAGGCTAAAACATACAATGAATGCTTGCAGGAACCTGGGTATGACTAGTCTAACAAAAAGAAGGACTATGGGTGTCATACCCTTGTTGGACTCTGAGGGGGAGATTGAGGAGCTGACAGGGAGTGGGAGTGTGGCTTTGGCTGTGGAAGAAATGGGGGAAGAGCACAGTCTGGCTGGGCATTCAGAGGTCATCCTAGGGCACACAGGAAGGAATGGAGAAGGGAGCAACGTGTGTGTCTTACGGGAGAGGAAAAGGCTCTGATCCCTTACATTAATTGCAGCTGGGAAAACATGATATAAGTGGGGCATTTTAAATAGCTCTTTGCTGAAAGCAAAGTGTGCTTTATCTTGGTCGAGGCTTATCTGGGTTTTGGCATCTTCCCAACTGTGTTTGCTATGTTGTCTTGTGGAAGTCTGCAATTTATCATCCTGGCCTGCCATGTTAATGACTCCAGTGTGGTTTGTGTTGGATTTTTTTGCTAATTATTTTTACTTTTGGTTTAGACTTTCTTCATATCAAGTCAAGGATAATTGGACGTTGAGGCCCAAATTGGAGGCATTAAAGGAAATTTATTTTACTTTTGTGACTGTAATTTTTGTGTCACACCGTGGGTCATCACAATGGGTGAAATGTTAGCAGTCTTCTAATATTTGAGAGGTTATTACAGAGAAGAGGGGAAGGCTCAATCTATTATCTAAATCAGGGATTGCCAACCTTTTGGACCTCAGGGACCACCAAACTCATAATTTAAATACTGGGGACCACTAATATGAATTTTGACTGATGGTGGCTTGCTGACATTGGTGGGAGGGAAAGAAAGATAAATATGATCTAACACCTCTCTCCCCCTCTCCCTCTACCCCCCTCTCACACACAGAGGTAGGAGTGGGAATCAAATTTCTTAACAACCAGTTCTGTGGGCATGGCCTAATTTGTGGGTATGGCTTGGTGGTAATGTGGCTGGGCATGGCTTGTATGTAAATATTATAAATATTTATGTAAATATTGAATGTTTTTATAAAAAAAGAGCAACTTTTACCCAAAAGCAGGCAAAGCAGGCAGGCAGAATAAGTTGCTCACACAATCACAGATTCACTTAGAAATATATGATTCTGCCATCAGCTACCTGCACTGAATAATGGAAGCTTCAGTCCTAAGGAAGGTTCAGCTCTGCTTAAAAGCAGAGCCGAAGATCTAAAGATTGGCTAGAGAACAAGAAATCCAATGGTTTCCTACTTTCTAGCTAATTTCCCAGCACATCAGAACAGCTGATGGTCAGGGGAAAAAAAAGGAACAATAGCAACTTAGCAGGCAAGTTTGCCAGATAAGAAGTGAATGGGCAGGAAGGGTTCCCCCGGGCCATATGGGTGGCACAGCCTTGTGTTCCTGTACAGCCTGGATTAATTGCTTTGGGGGATGCTCTGGGGATGACATTTCTCTGCGGACCACCAAAATTTTCTTGCAGACCACCAATGGGCCATGACCCACCAGTTGGCGACCACTGCTCTAAATCATCTGAGTACAGGACAAGACATAAGAGATGGAAACTTATCATGGAGAGGTCTATCCTTGAACTAAGGAGAAAATTCCATTTCACAATTAATAAGTGGAATGGTTTGCCTCCAGAAGATATGGATACTCTGTCACTGGACCTTTTAAAGAAGAGATTGAACAGCCATTTATCCAGAATGGTACAGGGTGTCCTGCTTGAGCAGGGACAGACAAGAAGACCTCCAAAATCACTTCCAAATCTGTTAAATGCAAACTGGGTCATAATTATTAATCAACAGAATAATACATTTAAATCATTCCTTCCAGTATAGCTAAAATGCAGTAAAATATAATAAAATTATTATAATGCTTTGTGTTTCAAGTGGGAAGAGTTTGTTCAAAATACACAGAAAAGTGATGCAGCTGCTTTAATGAGTTACTTTCAGTTGCTGCATTTATGTAGCATGTTTCAAAGGACAACTTCCTAAAAAAAAAAAATCAAAAGTACTGCTCAGCCTTAAATAAACTTGATAAAGGTGAAACTGAATCTGGAAAGACTGATTCTTAATCAGGCAATGTAAATTAAGCAATCTTCACACATACACACACACATTCCTACTTCGATATGATATAGAACAAATGAATAAATGCATGATTAAATGGATGCAAAACATTAAAGAAACAGTCACTACACAACAATGGGAAAAAGTAATGAATAAATGTATAAAATTCAATCCAAATTATAATCTTAAAGAAAACTGGTATAAAATGTTTTACAGATAGTATATAATTTCATTAATATATTGGAAAAGTAGAGAGCAAGAATGCTTCAAATTTCATATCTACCTATGCATCTTACTCTTTCTCCACTGAGAAAGTTTCCATAAGACTTTCCCAAAAGATTAAGGAGAAGCCACAAAAGTGGGGACAATGAACCTTATATATATACCTCTACAGCAACAAAAATAGTTGGAGAAAGCAGCTAATTGTGATCAACAAAGCAACATCTGAAATACAGAAAATCAGTGAAGCATTTCAATATTTTTATTAATTTGCTGATCCTTGTAACTGAATTTCAGCAACAAATGACACATGTGCATATATTGTACATATCCACGTGTCATCAAATTTTGCCCTCGTTCACCTGGATATATTTAAACAGGGATGGGATGCTTTTGTTTAAATCATTTAACATGTTTTCAGAAGTTCATGTATTTGCATATATTCATTCACAATGATGAAAATCCTTGAAGCTGATAACAATATGTCACTAGCTTGAATGTTTCTGGGGAAAACAGAGGAAGATAAATGTGGATTCAGTCCATATGCAGGAATTAATACCATGTCAAAATTGTCTTCCAATTTTCTGAAAGGTTTTGTTGTCTTTGAGAGGTTTCTATTTAACTTTGTCTTCATGCCAGAACTATGGGATGAAAAAGAAGCTAATGAAGACAAGTTCTGAGTAAGTGTAGGTCTCTCTTTCTCTCTGTATGTGTGTGTGTGTAAGAATGCATGCATCTGTCTATTTATTTCCATGCTATGTGACATGTCCCAGAGAATGTGTCTTTTATTGATAAATACTCTCCTAAGTATTAAACACATGGGGAGATGTCATCAGCCTTAAGCAGCATTCCTGGTGTCTGATTAAGCTTTTTGCTTAATCAGAGTTGCTTGTCTATTTGCAGACTATACACAATGCTTTAAATAGTTAGCCTCCTATTTCATTATAAATAGGAGGGAGGAATTCAAATCAAAAAGGTTTCTGAATGACTATGAGATTTTCTCCTCATCCTCTTCATCATCAAAAAAATCTATTCAAATAAATTGACTTTGTGGGCAAACTAATGTACAGTAGAATTTTGTTTTGGCAACTGTGTGGAAGTGGCACACTATTACCCTGTTCCAATTTTTTTTTAAAAAAAGCTTTCCATTTAAGATTTCCTGATGTTTCCCATTCAAATGCTAATCCAACAATGACATGGCTAAACTTCACTAGATGATGCCATCTAGCCCAGCATCCAACACAAAGACTTTTTAAAGTAACTTTTACAAAGCATACTTCCCTATAAATTAGCTATATTACAGACCATCAGAGCATGCAAATATGACATTTATGAAGGTGAAGTTTAGAATACTTATTACTATTTGTTAATATTCTTCTTCTTGAGTCAAAAAAGATAAGGAAAATATATCAGTTGAGAATGTCATTAATAGAGTAAAATCAAAAGGAACACAGGGAAAGGGAAATGGGAAATGGGAAACGGGAAAAGGGAAGGGAAGGATATATGTTTAAAGAAGATTAAAGAAATCACAGAAAATACTACAAGTAGTAACGCTCAAGAGAAATAATAGAAGAGATGTAATAGAGACAACTGAGATTAAAGGAAAATGAAAAGGCTTTACTGAAATGGGTGATATAATGCCAGATGCACTTGCCAAGGCAAAATGTATTCTGGAACCAACGTCACAGTAGGCAATGGTATCAGCTAGGAAATAGAAAAGCACCAGAGCAGATGATATATCCATTGACCTGTTTAAAACTGCATGAGGAAATGCAGTTGAAGTGCTACAGCTTTGTGTCAGCAAATATGAATTAGGCTGAGTGTCCTAGAGACTGGAAAAGATTTGTGTTTGCAAATAAAGAAAAAAGAACCTGCAAGGAAATCACAAACAAATGCAGTCATTTCTCACCCAAGAAAAGTTTTACTCCGAAGAATATAGAGAATAGCAAAAGAACTGAAATGTTTTAAAAAAGACAGGCGTAAGTTCAGTTAGCTAAGAAAATAAGAGTGGACCATCCAAGGGATGAAAAAGTAGGTTCCTCTTTGTTCCTTTGATTTCAGCAAGACCATTGATTGTGGAGATCACCACAGAATGTGGAACACAGTAAGGTTAATGGGTGTGCCAGAACCTCTGATTAGTTTTTTGAAAAAATCTTTCAAGGAATAAATAGCTATTCTAAGAATTGGAGTAGCTCAGAATAAGAAGTAAGATATGGATGCATGTTATCCCATAGTTATTTAACTTACACAATTGTTCTGCTATAAGATTGGAAGAAACAACAATTGGAATTAAAACTGCAGACTGATAATGTCTATGATATCACCTTGATAGTTCTGGATATAGAAAATTGAGAAAAATTTAGAAGAATTAAAATAGAAATTTAAAAAAATCTGGTTTAATATTAAACATGAAACCAAGGTACTACAAAGAGGCAAGAAAATAAAGATGTAAAGTAAGCTAATTTTGCTTACTTGAGTTAAGAATAAATAAAGTTTGGTCCAGTAGTTAAGGTACTAGGCTAGAAACTGGGAGACAGTGAGTTCTAGTTCCAGTTCAGCCATGAAAGTCGGCTGAGTGACTTTGGATCAGTCATACTCTGTCAGTCCACAAGGTTGTTGTAGTGGAGGTTACCTCACAAGGTTGTTGTAGTGGAGTAAAAGGAGGAGGAAGAAGCATTATATTTGTTCACTATCTTGAATTGTTTATAAGGATAATAATAGAGGAAAATAAATAAACAAATCATGCACTGCAGAAAAAAAGTGAGAGATTACATGTAGAGAGTAAGCCAATACAAACATTTGACAAGATGACAAAAAAATAAAGTATTGAAATGATAAAGATTAAAACAATTAAAGTGATGGTCTTGTTTTAAGTCAAGCAATACATGAATTCACAAGCTGGACAATGAGAAAGAGTGGAAGAAGATTTATAGACTTAGATATGTTTACCATAGACTTCAAGAAGAACAACCAAGCAATCATGGACTAAATAAAACATGCTTGTGTCCTTGAGGCAATGATCACTAAACAGAAACTTCAAGCACTTAATGGAAGAGACTGATGTATTAAGGAGAAAAACAGAATGTGTGTATGTGTGTGTAAGTGTGCGTGCACAAACATATACTCAGGGGTGGGATGCTACTGGTTTGGCTCAGTTCAATAGAACTGGAAGAGCAGCTGACACCATATCAGTTCAGTGTTTGGCCCACTTGCCTGCCCGGGCTCTAGGCTGTCCTTTATTCCCTGGTTTTCTCTCTTCAGCTGCTTTGCACAGCACAGTTGAGGTTGAAAATGCAAGAAACAAGAGGATTTTGAAAAGCTGTGCATGAGCGCAGTGCTTGTCAGCTATCCAGGCAGCACAGCCGATGATTTCTTGCAAATGCTACACACATGTGTGTTATGATTATCCAGTTTGGAAAACTGGTGAATTGCTCCACTGGCTGGCCCCTCCCCACCTACTTGCTCCTTACCTGGCATGGGAGCCATCCAACTTGCCTTGTTTGGTAAGTTGCTATTTTTCCTCTCCCCAACCCCCCTGACCATCAGCTGTTCTGCTCTGCTGGGAGATTTAGATTAGCTAGATACCAGGAAATCCTTGGATTTCTTGTTTTGTAGATAATCTAAAAGCAGAACCGAACCTTGCTTAGGACTGAAGCTTCTACTTTTCAGTGCAGACTCAGGTAGCCGATTGCAGATAGATAGATCTCTAAATGAACCTGTGATTCCGTGAGCAACTCAATCTGCCTGCCTGCTTTACCTGCTTTTAGGCAAAAGTTTTTCTTTTTTAATAAAAAAATCAATATTTACATAAATATTTATAATATTTACATACAAGCCATGTATGTAAATATTATATCACCCAGTCACATGACCACCAAGCCACATCCACAAATTAGGCCACACCCACAGAACTGGTTTTTAAGAAATTTGAATCCTACCCCTGCATATCTCTCATTCACATTCACATGCACACACATACATACACACGCACACACAAAAATCATATACACACATATTTTATGTGTATGTCTATGTGTGTATGTGAAAAAATCTAAGGAAATTTAAAAAGGGGGGAAAGTTATGTAGAAGGATGGAACCAATAGGCTATTGACCTGTCCCTGGAAGAACAATGAGTCATTTCCACCATCCAGATGCTAAACATTTGATTAAGCAGATACCAGGAGTCAGACTTCCTTTGATGACAACTAATTAAGTGATATGCTATCAAAATTGAAATAGTTTGTAGCATGTGTAATTATATATACATTTGACAGATTTTTTTTAAATGTCATTTTTCAAAATGTAATAAGTTCTAAAATACAATTACAAAATACATCTGGTTTTTTAAAATGCTTTTCCAACTTAATATGTTTTTTTCTGAGCCCTATTTTACAACATTTATACATGTACAGTCTTCTAAGACTGTATGCAGCCTTTTATGCCAAAAATCAAGTAGCCTAGCTGTTTTTTTATACATGATATAAAGCAACATTTTTGGATTCAAGACAGCTTAAACTCACCCAATGTCATATATTGCTATTAAAACAGCATTCTTGCTGTGTTTGAGGAAAGAATCTATTATATTCATATCTTACCTTTTCTGCTTGTGTTAAAAATGGCCCTGATTGTTTTATTTCATCCTCATGAA
This sequence comes from Laticauda laticaudata, assembly GCA_004320025.1. Classification (NCBI taxonomy): domain Eukaryota; kingdom Metazoa; phylum Chordata; class Lepidosauria; order Squamata; family Elapidae; genus Laticauda; species Laticauda laticaudata. The sequence goes on from BHFT01044178.1 coordinate 32,453, forward strand.
AACAACTCTTTATATAGGCTGAGAGAGTGAGATTTTTTTTTTAAAGTCAGCAAGTAAATTTTGTGGCTAAAAAAGTTAAACCTGAGTCTTAATTGCTATATTACAGGATTTCAAAATTGAAACTCTCAAGTTCTCTTTGAAAGTTGGCAGTCTGATCTCATGAAATGTTTTCAAACTTTAGTTCCTATCAAGGTTAAATAGGACAGATAATGACAAAGGATTCTGGATTATGCTCCAGACCAGCGGTGGGATTCAAATTTTTTTTACTACTGGTTCTGTGCGTGTGGCTTGGTGGATGTGATGTGGTTTGGTGGGCATGGCAGGGGAAGGATACTGTAAAATCTCCCTCCCCACCCCACTAGCCTGTTTTCCAGCTCCGTTCTCCAGTGCAGGGCAACAAAAGAAGACCCAGCTGATCAGCTGGGACTTGGGAGACAGAGAATCGATGAGGCGGGGCCAGTTCTCCGAACTACCCAAAATTTCTGCTACCGGTTCTCCAGAACTGGTCAGAACCTGCTGAATACCACCTCTGCTCCAGACATCTTAAGAATTTGTTTTATCTAGAAACAGAACTCTCACAGCTATGAGTTAATTTATTGAGAGCAAAAAAAAAAAAGCAAAACATGGAGGAAGTGAATCCAATTTCAGTGCATTACACATGGCATTAAGAGTTAATTTGCTTAATTCTAGTTCATTGAGTAAGCTGTAATAACAGATATTTGTAATCCTGTGGTATGTACAATTGTAAACAAAGCAAAAATGTTTGTATTCACAAAACATTTAAAACTAAAACCAAGCAAGCTACATAATCAACTAGCGGTTGTGTGAGTCAATTCTTTTGTTTTGCACAAGTTAAATATGGGTGCTATTTTAATGTAGTTTCTCACAAATTTCAGCTGTTACTCAGATTTACTTATTCAACATTATGTATTGAATTAGATATTTTTGTGTTATTTATTTATTTGATTTTTTTAAAGTCCACCTTTATTAGTTTATAAGGAACTCAACGTGGTGGACATACATAATACTTCTTCCTCCTATTTTCCCCACAACCACAACCCTATGAAGTGAGTTGGGCTAAGGGTGGATTACTGGCCACAGGTCACCCAACTGGCTTTCATGCCTAAGGCAGCAGTAGAAGTCAGAGACTCCTGGTTTCTAGCTATCACTTAATCAATGCTGGAGGTAAAACCATGAAAATATTGGCTCTATAAATATTTTTAACAGGGAAAACTTCGAAGAAATTAGAGGAAATTAGTTTTTTAAAGTAAATATTCCAATTTGAAATTGAATTGATTTTTTTAAACAAAAGCTTTACTGAGAGTTCACAGCAACACCTCCTTCAGATTCAGTTTCTCCCTTCAGTTTGTTATTGTTAGCACTGATAAATTATGGAGAGATTGCTGGATTTGTCTGAACCACCCCATAAAAATCCAGAAATCAGCATTTCAATTATAAATAAACCTCATCACTATGTACCTTTCCACTATCATCAGCACACTTGCTAATGATTTGCAGAGGCAAGTTGTTTACATCATCTGTGATGTCAGCTGAGTGCCAGGTTGGGCAAATAATTACAACACGAAAAGCTTCTAGTTTCTGAAACAGTTTTGATTACTCATTAAAATTGGGAGCCAGTGAATGTCAGGAAATTAGCAAAAATTAGCAAATTGGCTAAATTCATTTCCTCTTTTTTTGCCTTGCTAACAGACATCTTTAAGACAATTTATCTTGGTAACATTTGGACAGGTTGATACTGTTATAAATAATCTCATTGATAATCAAGCCCTGAATTCACAATCCTGAACCTTTGTTGTTGCAATCCAATTAAATAAAATCTATTAGTGTCCATTGTTCCTAACTGGTCACTATTCCTAATCTAAAATAATCGCATGGAAGGACTTCCTGTGTTATATTTTCTCTTGGTTTTTAACTAAAACATTAAAAAGTAGACATGTAGACTGGTTATAATTACAAATTGGGCATTCCCACTTGCCTATTATAACTAGAAGTGCATGTTTTCATGCTTCACCTAAGAAATTTCTCAAACATATTTTCTTCTCTGATAATCTCCTCCTCAGTTATTTTTATTGAACTGAAGGATAACAGTTGAAAAATGCAAAAGATACAATCAACTTTACAATATTTTGCTGCTACTCTATACATTTCCAGCATAAATCTAAGTAATGCATAAGAGATATGAAATTACAGTTGTGTTAGACTAAATTTCTCTTCCTGAAAATAGACTTCTCTTTTCTTATCTTCCTGCAGTCTCTTTCTTTTAAATCTGTTCTTGCAAAACATGTGCGCATAGAATCGCTCATAGAATCGGTCAGAAAAAAAAATGAAACCCACCACTAGTGTCTGTCTGTCTGCCTGTCTGTCTGTGAGAGAGAGAGGGGGGGTCTCATCAAAATTATACCCGGTTTAATTCTTGAATGGGAGATCATCACGTAAACCAGGGCTTTAGACTAGACTAGGAATTCAAAAAGTTGAAAACTACTTTTATATTATTGCCAAGAAAACTTTCTTGATATATTCACAAAGTCCCAAAAATTGATGAAGGCTTTATTTTTATATTTCTTTTCTCTGATTTTAATATCATGCAGAACAATTTATCAGTACAGATATGATTAAAGCTCATGTCAGAGGAATGTGAGAATGTCAACCTATTTTTTCTATAACACAGGTTATAAAACACCACAAAATTTGTTTGCCCTTCTTAGTGACCTTCCAATCCAGTCTGCATGGAAGATACAATTTAAAAAAATAAAAATAAATGAGATATCTGAATGTCTGAAAGAGCAGGGAGAAAGCAAAGATAAAAATTTAATGTCCTATGAGAGATTTGTTATAAGGTCGGATGCTCCAAATGATGTAAATGTGCTTTGCAGCCAACAGCAGGTTTGGGAATGCCATGACAGTGACAGAGCATTTGCTGTAGTAGTGAAATATTATAAGAAAATATACAGTAAAAGAAATAATGTATTAAATCATTTTTGAAAAAAAAAGATTGTAATAACATTTATTTTATGGGGTTAAGTAATACTATACAGTTAAATTTTACTTCCTTTCTCATTTGCCAACCTCATTTTTTAAATATTAGCCTTTATTAGCTGCTAGGGTTTGTTTTTTTTAAAGCACACATGAAAATCATACATGTGTTTGTCTGCATTCTAACACATGCCTTATATGGTAGTAATCATAATAATGTAATTCATTGTACATGATTCGCATTTAAAAGTATTTAAGAATCAGTGTGCTTTCTGGTTTGTGGTATTTCAAACCCTGTGATGGAATTCTTAGGAATTTTTCAGTTCTCAGTCTGGAGGATTGTGTAATAGACAGGAAGTCTCTAGTCCTCATTATTGAAAATGTAAGTATTCATATGGTCCCTTACAAGAACAAATTGGATGTAATTAAACCACTGTCCACATGCTCAGCATGTGTAATATATTTTTAGCTGCACCTTGTCACATGTCATGTATAATATGTGCAGGTAAGCACAATGTAGAAAAGAGCAGATTTTTTCCCCCTCACACATCTGTTAAAATATTACCTGCAGAAATATGTCTTCAGGGTCATTTTGATATTTTTAAGTACCTGCTGTGGGATAACACAGATTACCACTTAATAGAAAATCTTTAAATTCAGTAGTCCTATGTATAATAAAAAAAAATCGGCAGGAACCACATTATGATTCTTTTTCCATTTTCTTTTTATGTACACAGCCACAGAGATCAATGGCTCACTCATAAGAGAATTGTTATTTTCTACTCACTCTCTCTATTCTGTTCAGTTGCTGCAACTAATCTCTGCAGTATTGTGATTTTTATAACACATATAAACTAAGTCAGATTTTCATTACACAAATTGAAGGCTTCTTAAATATTTCAGAATTTTAAGTACTAATGCATAAAAATCACCACATATCTTATCTAAGACTGTACAACTCTTTCTTTATCTACCTTGCTCAAAGTAATCGGACAGATAGAAATTGGACGATAACATCAGGCCATCAGGCGATAACATCAGGCCATTTTGTATTAGATAGTGCCTTCCTGTGAGAAAGACCTCTTTCTCTCTCCCCCCTCTCCCTCCCTCTCTCCTATCTATGATATCCCTATGTTCTATCTATTTATTTATATCCATCCATCCATCTACCCACCCACCCAATAAAAAAGATTCAACAGAATCTAGTATCATTCTGTGTAGATGTGGCCAGTGTTCTAAATTTAGGATTTTTAGGATTAGAATTTTTCCATATATTTTAACAAGAATTGGAAATTAGAGAGATTGTAAACATAAAACATAAGATAATTGCTATGACCCTTCACAAATCTATAAATCATGTTGATTTTATTGGTATTTTACTAGAAATTCAGTAAAATTTATTTTACTGGAAATTCAAGATTGCCTAACCCAAACTGTGGGTAGGTTTCTATCCCAACAGGATTATTCCATGTATTTTAACAGGACTCGAAATTAAGGGATTGTAAATGCATGAGGCCTCCTAAACATAACAATTCTCTCTGAATTCGATCAGTGATATTTGTTTTCCTTTATATATTCATGGGAGCCTGACATTAACACCAAGTAGATTTCCAACTCAGTGGGATTTTTCCAAGTATTTTATAAAGAATTGAAAATTAGTAGCATTGTAAATGTAAAATGGCTCTGAAACATACTGACCCTCTAATAATCTCTCTTCCATATTTGTTTTTCTCTGAGAATTCAAGAAAGCCTAATGCTAACACTAACACTAACTTTAACCCTGAATATATTTACATCCTAATAATATCTTTACCAAATACTTTATCAGGAATCAAAATTAGTGGGAGTATATTGTAAGGGGCTTCCTAAACCAAACAAGCCTCTCTGAATCTCTTTGTGATGTTTTTCCTTTCCAAATTCTAAGTGAATTTCCATTCCAATAGGATTTTTCCATATATTTTACCAGCAGTTGAAAATAAAAGGGATTGAAAATATAACAAACCTACTAGGAATAATGAGCCTCTACAAATCTCTTAGCCATGTTTGTTTTACTTGATAACCCTAACCCTAATCCCAATCCTAATCCCAACCCTAACACTAACACTGAATAAGTTTCCATCCCATAAGGATTTTTCCATGTAGTTTACTAGAAATTGAATGGAAATGTAAGAGGCCTCCATGCCTATCTAGTTTCCCCAAACCTCTTAGTGATGTTTGTTTTCCTCTCTGAATTTAAGAGTCTAATCCTAAACCTAAGTGAATTTCCATCCCTTCCTTCTAGCACTGAAGTCAAAAAATGAAACATCTGCAAGCAAACAACCAAGTTCATAAAGTACCGAGGACCCCACAGTTCAACCCTAAACTAAATATATTCTTTTCTCTTTTATAGGAAGTCAAGCTAGTTGTTTTATTCTGTAAACAGGACATAAAATCAGTTAATGTAGGTTCAAGCTGTATTTCTTAGATAACAGGTAGACAAGATACAAGGGAAACATGGTTTTAACTACATTTTGCTTTGGTTGTTTCAAATACCAATTTATTAGTGATTCCTGTCATCATTTTTTATCTGTGGGCTGTCAGACTCCTGAATGGAAAATAACCTTACAACAACATAGTACGAGTGATTTGCAGGGCCTGTGTGATGTGTAATAAGTTCACATAGTGCAATAGGACTGTGTGTTTGTTAGTAGGATTCACTGGGTTATGGATTTACTGTCTTCACTGTGAGTTGTATTGAGTTGGGGGGGGGAGTGCACGAAGGGAGGCTCAGCCAATCTCACTGTATACATGCTGTATTCAGACAATAAAGATTTGAACTTTGTTGGTGGGATAGCCATGTATATAAACAAACACAACTCACTTCTAGCACTGAAGATGTTTTGTGGTTAAAATACTTTTATGCAATTAAAATCTGCAAGTAAATAACCAATCTTCAAAAAGCATCTGGAAATCAATTGTTGAAATTCTTTATAATATATTTTTATATATTTTACTAACTGTGATTTAAATTTGAGCAAAATAGCTGTTCTAAAGAAAATATTTCTTATTTCACACACAGGACACCAGATCTGTCTGCAAAAAAACTTACTTCCCCTAATATTTTTGTGAACACTTCAATTCAAAACTATTAATATATTTTGAAAAATATACAGTACTTTCCAATTAGAAAGTCACCTTTTAAAACGAGGGGGTCTGTTTTAGTTGAATCAGCTAACATGTCAATCTATTCAGCACAGGAAATCAAATATAATAAATCACAATATCTCTGTGGAAGGTTTTTATCATTTTTAAAAAGTGGCAGCTGAGCTAGTTAGGATAATCACAAATTTTAATTTGTAAAGAACAACTCAAGCCTACCAATGAAGGAAGATATATGACAGAAATTGCTAGGAATCACAGCAATTGACCCTGAACATAGTTATAGAACTGAACATGCTGTATATCATATGCTGATGTGGGAAGCTGTTATCTAAGGATTATAGCTCCTTGTCCTCTTTTTCCCTTCTTCAAGTTTGAAAGGTTTAATTTAAGACAGCTGTGTTTCTTTTATGGAGGAAAACACTCTGCAAATATTAGTCTACACTGAATGTTGTAAAAAGTGTGATCTATGTAAATTGTAAGGGGAAGCTAAGAGCATTTCAAGTGGAAATAGCTGATTCATCAGAAATTCATAATTTCTTAACATTTGCAAAGTCATGTACTGGGCTTTCTGTGATTTGTAGTCAGAGAAGCCTCAAATTAATAAACTACATTTTCTGCTACTAAAATATCTCAAATGTTGCAGAACCACTCTTAAGCTAAGGGTAGTTATCTTGAAAGCTGTTTAATTCTGTATTGGCTACAATTGATGAAAAAATGGAAAGATGATACTCCTTGTAATCTGTATACAGTTATTATTTTTATATCAAGCCAATTAATGTGAAATTCTATGAAAATATACAGTCTACAAACCTACATGAATGAAATATAAACTAACCATAATATATGGAAATTCATAAGGTGACCATCTTTTTTATAATGAAAAGGAGAACACAAATACAAAACAATTCTTCTGTGTGGAACGCATGCATTTCATCATCGCGTCTTGCCGCACTGTACCGAGCCTTGACAAATTGTCATGTCAAATACAAATACGTCACATCACACACAATGGATTGGATTGGCATTGATCAAATACAGAGATTTACAGATTAGTCTTCAAATATCAAAAAAGAGGACATGTAGGAGGACACTTATCGAGGGAGGATAGAACTTACAAAAGGAAGATTGTCCTCCCTAAAGGAGGACGGTTGGTCACCTTAAAATTCATTCAGTTGCTTTGAGTCTGAATCAAGTGAAATAATCCTAAGGATAACTACTTATCTCTTTCAGTATGATATTTTTTTTAATAAAATAAACCAACAAATATGAAACTAATTGATTAAAATATTTTTTTTGTAAATATTTGAACAGACAAAGGAGACACTATCAAAATACAGATAGAATTAAATCTCATTTTATCTGATCAGTAATTTGTTATAATACATTATCCCTTTTATTAAATTGGAGCTAAATCTGGTAACATGCAAACTGTCTCATACTTATGACATAGAGAGAAGTCCACATTTTCCTCCTCAGAGGTTCATTTCTTCAGTTATATTTTGTGGATTAATGAGGCTTTTTATCAGTTTGTGTGATTGTGTTAAGATTTTAAGATTGCATTTACCAATTATTTTATTTGCTTTGTAGTTATTGTTAAGTGCTTTAAGAACTTTCTTGGTGTATTTATTTAATCAATTTATATTTTGGTTCAAAATTAACTTTATGGGCAACTTACAGTATAATTATTTGACAAGAAAATGTAGGCCATAGATTAGTATCATCTTTAATAACACAGCTGCAACCTTTCTTTTTTTTTTGAAGAAAATTTTATTGATTTTTAGAAACAAACATAAACAAACAGAACATGAAAAAATAAAACCTCTTTTCTGAAAGCAGCCTGATTCCGGGTTACATCTCTTTGTACAGACCCCAATTCAAATTCATGCTCATTTTTATATATCATTCCATATCTTATTACCATTTTACATTTTCTATAAAGCTTCTCCCCTCTTTTAACTTTCTTAATTTTATTTTTATTTGTTTCATCTCAAATCAGGATCATTCATATTTATATTGCTTTGTCTGTCCTAATTTGACTGTCTATTATTTTTCTCATTAAACAAATTCCTCCTGTGGTCACTGATTGGAGTATGACGCCTTTATATCTTTCCCCTAAAAATTATATAACACTTAATGTAGAACATAACTTCCATTCGGATTCTTGTGTAGTACATTAAAGCTATACGCTATATTTTTAAAAAGAAAAATAAAATAAAATATAATATAATTAAAACAACGATCTTATACCAATTCATTCTATCATTAATGTTAATATTCATTTAAATTTTAAACATTTAACACATTACTTTTCAAGTAGTATTCATGCTTCTATGGGAACGCTTATATAAAACTTTCCATAATTACTTCCCCCCCACTTCACTTGCATTTTAAAACATTATGTCATTAAAATGATCCCATTCCTTTCTAAATTAATTCTTCTCATTTAATTCATTCCATTTATTTTATTCACAAATGTTTCACTAAATCATACGGTTGTTTCCAAATTTTCTAACATTATTCTAAATACCAAATATAACAATACAATCATATTTGCAGAATCCCTTTTTCAATTTAAATTTTTACCCATTATCTCTTAAATAAATCCTTGTTCTTTACATCTTGCTTCACACCCTTGTAGCTTCTTCTTCTCTTCCCTCCTCCTTTGCTCTTCTCTCTGCCCTTTTTATTCCCCTTGTCTCTCCACCTCGATTTCCCTTTTCTGTTTATTCCCTTTTCTGTTTACTTTTCTCACATATTATTCAACTTTTCACCTTATTTTTCCTTTTTTTGGTTGTGTTTTTAAGTCTCAAATTCTCCATTCTCTTTCCCCTCTTTCCCATTTCTTCCCAAGTTGAGTAACTTGTTCATTTAAAATGGCTTCTTCTTTGTCCCAGTCTTCTTGGTTGGCATAGTCTTTTTCTTGTAATTTCTTTTAGGTAGGGATCGCCATTTCTAAGAATTGAAAAATGGAACCAAGAGAGCCTTCCCTTCTTGTTCCTCTTCTTTTAAGTTTTTTTAAAATTCTATTTTCAGTTCATCCACAAGTGGATCGCCATTGTAGGGTTTTTTTTTTCTTTTAAAACAACCACCCAAGTGTTTTTAATCCTTCAAATATAGTTCCAAAAGTCCCAAAGTCAGCAAGCGATCCAAATACACATGAGCTCTTTCTTTTGACACCTTCTTCCTTTTTTCACTTTCTCTTCCTGGGGTTAGTATTTAGTGGTAGTATTTAGTTGCAAAGTTACAGTTAAAATGTATCTTTTAGAAGTCCTGTTAAAATTTAACTTTAGATTCTTTAAATTTCAGGCTATCACCTCCTTCCAAATCCTGTTCTTATTCTCTTCCTCTTCCTTCCCACTTTCAGCAAATAAATAAATAAATAAAAATCCTTCTCTCTTTTTTTTCCTTTTATATTCAGAAATCTTTATTAATTGCTTGACATTAAGTTTTCCAGCTTAAATACCTGTTGATGCCAAAGCATATTTTTCCGATTTCTCATTCATCTCTTTTCACTGTCAACGTAAGGAAGGAGAGTGAAAAATTTTTTTCCCCCTTTTCACTTTCATTCGCTGCTTCTGAATCTTCTTTGGGAGCAATGTATCCCTTTTTAAAATTTGAGTTCCAGGATGCCTTAATTGTTTCTTATCCCGGTCAGCCAAAACTCTCACTTCAGCACTTTCTTCCTCCTGCACATTCTTTTCCCGATGAGGGCTTCTTTTAGGCGGCCATTTCTGACCGCCACTCTACTGCCTTCGGGAAAGGGAGTTTAGCCAGCTGGGTGGAAAGATGCAGCTTTCCTCGATCCTGCTGGGGTCTCCCCCAGCTTCGCCACCTCTACGGGATGGCTTAGCCCCAAAACCAGCTGGCTCGGGGTGCTCCAGTGGTGCAACCAGGCAGAAACCGCACACGGTCATGGATTTCTGCCTCCCGCTGAAGCCCTGCAAACCAGAAGTCCCAGCTGCAACCTATTTTAATACCTATATTGAAGGATTGCATTCAAAAGAATGGTGTTAAATTCAGAGCACAAAACTTTCATTAAATAATAAGACTTACCTACAGTGAGCTGTCCTGTTATGTATCCCATCTGATTTCTTGCATTCATGGTAACATTCCTATCTGACTGTAGGACCAGTGGACTGTCCTGGAAAAAAATTATATAAAGAATGAAGTGAGAAAGAAAAACTGCAAAGAGAGAATGAGAGTATTCCTGTCAAAGACCAAGTATCTTCATGAGATCTAGTTGAAATTCATGCTTTTCTTTTAATTTTAACTGGTTGTTTTTAATGGTTTTTATAGAAGAATCTATATATTGTGCAAGTCAGAAGAATAAATAAGAAGATATTTGCAGACCTCTCAGCCTGTTTCAGTACCTTCCTTTGGGGTGGTGTTTATAGGATATTATATGCCAAGACACTGGGACAGTTTTTCCCCCTCATGCTGAACACCTAATTCACACAATTCTGTCCAATATATATGTATATCAACCCAAAGAATGTGTGGCTGAAACATTATTATTTATTACTTTCATTTATTATCTTCTTCACTTCCCCTTCTTGCTCACATTCCCTATTATTATTAATATTAATATTTGTTGTTGTTATCATTATTATTATCTCTGTTGCCTTGCAAATACACTGAGTACATCTGTACTGGAGAAAAATTCCTTGTATATCTAATTACACTTGGCCAAATTAAGGATCTAATCCAATCCAATCCTACATTATTGATTAATTTTCTATCTGCCATCCAGAGTCACCAAGTGAAATGCAATTACATAATTAAAAAAATAAAAAAATAAAATGTACAGTTTTGTTTATGGCAGGTACATGACAATATGTGGAATCTGAGTTTGGAATTACTCTATGATTCCAAATGTTTCAGTTGCCATCTCACACAACTGCATCTCATGTTGGTGTAATAGGCTTACGAAAGGCAAGGTAATATGCCTCCACAGAAAATACATGCATATTGTAAAACTGTAATTTGGGTTTAAAGAAGCTGTACTCTTTTTTTCCAGCACATTTTCTGACACTAAAGGCAATGGGACTGCTAAAGATGATCATTAAGACATTCAGAATGTGAAGGAGAGAATGATCAAAAATGCCCCTGAGTTACTCAGGATGAGGCTATTCCATTCTAAACATCAGTAAGTGAACCAAATGGGAGTTATTTTCAAAGGCGGAGTACTGGTTCCCAGCACTAAAGATAAATCCCAAAAAATGAATGAAAGAAGGTTCTCACTTTGTGGGACTTGTGGATGATTCCCAAGTTTTATTCACAGAGGTTTTAGCAAAAGAATAAATAAATAGTGGTTGCTAAGTGAAACAAACTAAGCCTAGCTCTGCTCAAAATATTTGTTTTGTGTGTAATACAAATTTAGCAATTTTGGCCATGTATTGCTACTGCCATCTTTATCCAAAATGAAACTCCCTTGGCTTGGCTTAAATTGATAGCTTTGGTTAAAATTCTTGCCAGTGTATGCTTGTTTCCTGTTAATTGTTTGCATTCTATTCCTTAATTCTTTGCTGGTGAATGCATTGTTTAGAAATTTAAACACTATCTTTTGTCCAAGACATTCCACATGAGATTTTATCCCTTTTCCAATTTTGTCCTCACCTTTTCTTCTTAAAGGACTGCAAATGGCCTAAGACAACCAAAGTGAACATTATGGCTGGCTGAGATTTAAACTTGTCTTTCTTCAGTTCAGGGTCAACTTTTCTTAAGGTGCATTAGATTTAAATACCCAGAAACCCCCATTCATCCCTACTAAATGTTATGAACATTCATACATTCAGTGTAAAACATTCAACATAAATGGAACAAGGTATGTGGAAAAAACTTTTCTAACCATGATCCCAAATATGGTAATATTATGCCAAGGACAGACTAAAAATTGTTGTATGTATATGAGAATAAATAAGTTACTGTTTACCTTGTTATGCAATACACATACCCCTAAACAAGTGCTTCTTAGAAACACAAATACGATAAGCTAAGAAAGGGATTATTTAAAAGTCAGGTGTCTTCTTTACTGTGATGGACTAATAGATACAAGTTTAAGATCTTCTTTCTTCCCTACAACAAAATCAGATATCTTAAAATAATATAGCAGATTACCTGCTCTTTTTGAATTTGATAATTTTTCTGTAAATACCAGAACTTTATTTATTACATTTTAAAACTGTTCATCTCTTTCACAGAGAGAGTAAACATAAAAACTGTACAAAGTATAAAAGAGGCAAGGATGTTAAAAATGATATTTTTAAATTAAATTAAATCCTCATGAGGATTTAAGCCTCATTAAATGCTCATGAGATTTTTTTACTTGATACCCAAATTAGCATAAACTGTTTTTCCGTTGAGAACACATTTTAAAGTTAACATTTGTATATCTTGTCTATTTATAAAATCAAGAATAATAATTCATATGAGGGAAAATACTTCAAATAAATAAAGTGTTTGAGCTTGTATCTGAAATAAAAAATGTTTCATATAAATCACTTTGGTTTAAACAACAAATTAAACATTCTGGCTTTCTAGTAGTACCTTTTTAATGGAACCACCCTATACATATATTAAACATTAAACTGCTATGCTTAATTAGGCTTAATTCTTGATAAGAAATTAAGAGAATAAGGACTGGATATACCATGCTTTCGGGTTTCTCCTATCTCTACAAAATGTATTCTATGTTGCCTGTTTTATAATTATTCAAAGCTTTGGAAGGGAAGGGAAGCAAAGTTAAGGACATGTATTAGCCAATCAATGGAGGGAAAGTTGAATCCACTATGAATGATCTATTAAGTAAATATATAGAAAGCAGAAATTCTCCTATACCAGTGGTAGTTAAAAGTAAACCTACAATAAATCAGGTTTTTAACTCTTGGAACTTCTTGTCTACTAGAACAATGTTTCATAAACATCTTTGGAGGAAGTAGATGAGTGATTAAGGACTTAATGTGGCTCTGAAGATTCAGATTTTTCTGAGACTGAAGGAAGATAGAGGTTCTGTTAGGTTTTCATTCTCCAGTCAGAGAATGGATCTGTTGTCTTGGGAGATCCTCAGTATGCCAAGTTCCTTTCTTTGAAAATATAGTCTAACTTCATCCTCTGTAATGGAATGTGTGGATGATCTGAGGAAAATAGGAGAAGAGATGTCACCTAGTAAACAACCAGATAAGAGAGGCAGAAGTCCCCAATATCTTAACGGTCAGAGAAAGAAACTTAGGCAAGACCCACTCTAATTATTCAGATGGTTAACAGTTGTGGCAGGAAGTTTGTACTTTGAGACTTGCAATTGAGATTGATGTCAGCTCTCCCAGGTAAATCAGACAGAAAACACCACTAGATGAACTAAATCTACTTTACTATAACTGATACATTAACAGAATCTGGCAAGCCTGCCACCACCACTTGTAACCACTTGATCCATGAGCATATGTGCTTCCTAAGTTTCTTTCTTTAACCATTAAGTCATTAGGGGTTCTTGCCAATGTATGCTTGTTTGATTGTTTCCTAGGTAGCATCACTTTCCCTCATTCCCCAAGGTCATCCACACATTCGATTATATCTTCTGACAAATCTAATAACTAACAATTATTAACCACTGCTCATTTTATACATGTGAGCATTGTATCTGATATACATACTTCATTGCTTGATAGCTCAGGAGCATTAACCCAAAGGTTTTGCCTTTGCCTTTGCTTAATACTGTAATGTGACCTGCAATTAAAAATTGACCTCCATTGTAGAGAATTGACTTCCACTGTAGACAGCTAGTGCTTGAGAAGATGTAATGCATTATTTACTATTATTTTCCAAGAATGCATACCCCGCTTTAAAAATTGGGACATTATGAAACAAAACAATATTGAAAATCTTGATAACAATAATAGCAATTTAATTTCAGGGTTTTGAAATCCTAGATCAAGTATAGTGAACTTCTATTGAAATAAGCTTTCCAAATAATACACCATATTAAAAGCCAAATGCTGATAGTTAAGTGAGGCTTAAGTGAGCAATAGACAAGGCAGAACCAATACAATGTCTACTTACTTCTTTTGTATTTCAGTTTCTAAAATTTTCTCACACCTTTCTTCATAAAGAAAGGTAAAAAAATTGGATTTGAGTGAACTAGTTGCTGAGCATAAGACTTTTAACATAATGTTAGAATCTGCATACAACCCTAGGGCCAAAGGTAAAGTTATACAGAAGACTCAGTGAAAACATCATACTGTATACCATTTGTCACTGCAGCATTTAACACTGAGTAAGAGTTAAACTAAATTTTGAGTAGTAGCTCCATGTTATTTTGTAAATTTCTGAAGCTCTCCTGATAAAACTTTTCTAGACTATTTCATATGTTGTTTCAGCTTGCATACAGGCAGATTTGAAGACCCTGAGATCTGACAAATGGTATGACAAATGTATTATGTATCTGGTTTTAGAAAATAATTTCCAATTCTCAGAGTTTGATTTATTTAATGGATTGCCAATCAGCTTGTTCTCCTGTAGCTTGGCAGATGAAAGGTGATTCTTGGCTTCTCTGTTTCTCTCGCTGCAGAAACATAATTGTTTGGGAGCCATCATGTCCAAAGCAATCATTTCAGCTGAGGATATGAACATACCAAGGGATTTCTTGGCAACAAAAGCAGATGCTGGAGATATTTTTCCTCAGTAGTGATTTGTTTGTTGATATACCTTCTGAACTTCTGAAGATCATTAAATGCAGTACTACTGGTCTGGCAAAAGAGGCTGCATGGTAATAACAGATTTAACAGCTGGTGTTTCAGAAACATCACCGAGAACTGCTTTCTTGTTCATAAGATTATTAGGAAAGTGTCTGTTTATAGCACCAATAACACATGTATACCTGAATTAGAATGATCCTCAGCAACACTGATGCAATTTCAAAGTTAAATTTGTCTTTCCATTTTAGAAAACATTAATCTTGTAATGTACTACAATTCTCAGACTCTGGAGTTTCTTTAAGACAATAGGTTTCTGGGCATTAATTTAGATTCAAATCTTGCCTTTGGATCTTTAATCTAGGAATGATTGTATTGCTTTTAAAAGTTTCCTACTCTCCTAGGTTTTCATATTTTTACTGTCATTCCCTTACTTAGAATCATAGGGCTGGAAGGGACCTTGGAGGTCTTCTAGTCCAACTCCCTGCCCAAGGCAGGAGTCCTTATACCACCCCAGACAAATGGTTGCCTAATCTTTTCTTGAAAGCCTCCAACAATGGGACACCAATAACTCTGGGAGACAACATGTTCTATCAGTTAATTGTTGAACTAGTGGATTAAGGGTGACATGATAGCAGTGTTCTGATATCTAAGGGGTTGTCACAGAGAAGAGAGAGTCAACCAGAGGTGGTATTCAGCAGGTTCTGACCAGTTCTGGAGAGCCAGTAGCAGAAATTTTAAGTAGTTCGGAGAACCGGCAAATACCTCCTCTGACTGACCCTGACCCCACCTATTCTCTGCCTCCTGAATCCCAGCTGATCAGCTGGGTCTTCTTTTGTTGCCGTGCACAGAAGAACGGATCTGGAAAGCAGGTTAGTGGGGTGGGGAAGGAATGAGGATTTTGCAGTATGCTTCCCTTGCCACAACCACCAAGCCACGCCCACAGAGCCGGAAGTAAATTTTTTGAATCCCACCATTGGAGTCAACATACTGTAGTCTCCAAAGCACCTGGAAGCAGGATAAGAAGCAATGGATGGAAACTAATCAAGGAGAGAAATAACTTATAACTAGGGAGAAATTTCCTGACAGTTAATCAGAACAGTTAATCAGTAGAACAACTTGTCTCCAGAAATTGTGAATATTCCAACACTGGAAGTTTTAAGAAGAGATTGGACAACCATTTGTCTCAAGTGGTATAGGGTTTCCTGCCTGAGTAGGGGTTGGACTAGAAGACCCCTTCCAATTCTAGCGATTCTGCACATTCCACTTAATTAAAAGGGAAAAATTGGAGAGAGAGAAAAGACTATTTTAAGGATTTTTAAAAATAGTGATGATTTTCAGGCAACACTTTCTTTTGGAAAAAGACAAGTGGAAGGGGAAAAGAATGGGAGAAGCAAGAATTAACAAAATGGAAAGATTATTCTGTATATTACGGTAGTAATATTATTTGGATAAAAATGCCAAATTGTTAAGTGTGGGAAATGATCGACTCGAGACCAGTTCGACTTCAGCTCTTTTTATTTCCCTTGCTGGACTGAATCTGCTGCTGAGCCGCGGCAGTCTTTTTTATAGCGACTGTTCGTGGCTTTCGGCCAATGACAGTTCTTCAAATCTCCTGCCGACGGGCGGGCCAATCCAAATGCAGTATTTCAAGTATGC
>BHFT01044179.1:0-54232 GCA_004320025.1 Laticauda laticaudata
AAACACATATGCAGTGAGTACACAATGGATGCATAGCGTTTTCCAATGGATGGCAAGCTTTTTTTAACGTTTTATATCCTCCTTGCATCCGTAAGTGCAGTGGGACCGGGCCTTTTTAACCCAGCATATGTCAGGTACAGCTTTATATGTAATGACCAGCACCTTGAATCACATTCTGAAGCAAAATGCCATTCAGTCCAGCTGACGATGCCGAGATCACACATGGGGTATACTGAGGTGTGCCTATCATTGCTGACTTTACTGAATTTTAAACTTGTTGACATTTCCATGTTGTTTTCAAAAGTATACCATGTATACCATGATCAAGCCATAGGTGACCAAGATATGACTATTTGAAGAGCCTGTGTTTATTATATTAGATATTCTGATATTAAAGTAGTGTTTTTCCTCTTGTTCTGATACAAATTCTACTTATGAGCAATCTGCAACTTACAGTCTGTCATTAGCAAGGGTTGGTGATGATAGTAGCTGAAATTTGCCCAGTTTCTAATGACAAGTTTAAACTGCTGAGAGCATCCCCTACTTGTCCAGTCATTAGAAAATTCTTGGATTGCTGAGGGGACCAGACATTTGGCTCATTCAGGTGTATTTCTTTCTTTCTTTCCTTCTGTTCTTCTTTCCTTCCTTTTCAAGATGAACATCACAATCAGCTTCTATCTAATAAAGACAGCCCTCTACCATCAGTATCAAAATGCTCTACAGAATAATGTTATTTTTAAGGTTTTCTTTAAAATTAAGGGTTTGGGAATATTACTTATATTAGAAACAAGATGTTCCCAAAGGCTGAATAGCCACTGAAAGTTACATCATGTTCCCGTATCCTTCACCTTCTATGGGTGGGAACATTTAATATTTCCTCCCATAAAAATTCACAAGTATTCATGCCTGATTAGGCATTATGCAGGTTTCTCTCATGAATGGCTTTAGCATTGTCCAGAGAGTTCTGGATTAGTTTTTAAACATGTATTTAGTAGCATTTTGAAAGAGCACTGGATTTATCTTTACAAAAGGAAGTGCTCCAGTCAATTTAAACAAAGAAAAAAAGCCAGGTTTTATGTGGCTGGTTCTGTTATGAATGAGAAAATTTCAGATTTTCTCCTATTTTTGCTGCTGCATCGCTGTACTTTTTTTTATTACTTAGGTTGGACAAGAATTCCAGGAGTTTCTCTTTTAGTCCAAATAATAGGCTCAAGTGAAGTGAAGAAATGTGAAGTGAAATAGGAGACAAATCACCCAGAGCAATTTACAGCTTCGCCAGGGCACCAATGATCTGTCACTTGGGCTATTTTTGAACATGGGTCTCATAACCTTCTGGAAGACCCCACATACCAAAATAGGGTATACGACAGGTTAGTGGGGCAGGAGAGGAATTAAGCATGAAGGAGATCACCAGGTGATCTGCCAGGAGAATTCAGTCCCATTTCATCCAGACCCATGCCAACAATCAGTCACTCAAGCAACTTGAAAAATGACCAAAGCATCTAATGAGGCAACTGACACTCAACTCACCAATCCACAGACTTAGCATAGAAACTGGTGGGGTTTTGTTTTTTTGCTGGCAGAGAATGCTGGGTGGGAGGCAAAACACAGCTAGGAAAATAGGCCATTTACTTCCCCATCATTTGTCCCCAAATGTAAGGACAACACCATCACCAGGCAGTGTGCTGAATGGGAGCAATGTGAATTAACTTGGCATCAGAGGTGGTATTCATCAGATTCTGACCAATTCTGGAGAATCGGTAGCAGAAATTTTGAGTAGTTTGGAGAACCTGCAAATGCCACCTCTGACTAGAGATTTTAAAGTATCCTTCCCCTGCCATGACCACCAAGCCATGCCCAGAGAACCAGTAGTAAAAAAAAATGAATCCCACCACTGCTTGGCAAACTTTTTTACTGATTAAGGATTGGTGTCTTTCTCCCAACACAGCTGTGAGGATCTATCTCCTTGTGAGTTGTTTGTATCTTTCCTTCAAGAACATCCTTTCTTTTAATTATTTATAAGATCTGCTTAGGTATGAAAGTAGAAACTTTTAGATTACTTCATTTACCAGCCTTCTACTCTAGCCAGAGATGATTGTTTTAATTTACAAAGAGGACTTTTGTCTTCTTTTGTTTGTATAAAATGGCTGCACATGAGTTTTATTTATTTGATTTGTCAATCACTTACAAGATAACAGGTATAAGTACAAACATGAATCAGAATATAGGAAATAGATATGAATAAATGGGGTTTTGGCGATTATAATAAGAATGCCAAAAGCTGACCTGCCATAATTATATAATGGGCTAGTTAGGAGATTTTACAATCAAATGTTTTAGAGATTTATGCATTTGACTTTTTAGTTAAGTTTAAAAAAAAGACTTCTATTAATTTTACTGAGTTATGAAAATTGAGTTGCAGTTCACTTAAATCCTTTTGGCAGTAGGATATATATCATGGCCACCAAATATGATCTCAATTCACAGTCAGGTTCATAGGGAACAAAGCAGCATTTTCAATATAGTGAAGTCTCATTGGGTGATTAAAGTGTTGGATTAAGGGCAGTATTTCTCAACATTGAAAACTTTAAGATATGTGGACCTCAACTCCCAGAATTTCCAGCCAGCATGGAAGTGGTCCATACATCTTAAAGTTGCCACGGTTGAGAAACACAGGATTAGGGGCAAAATCCAGGAACTAGATCATGGATGTCAAACTCAATTGCATCATGTGACTTTTTTTTGCCTTTGCAGAGCCAGAGTGGGTGTGACCTGTGCATGATGCCTCCACCCATGGGCTGCCAGTTTGAGAGACCTGATGTAGATCTAGTGCCTGCTCAGCTATGGAATCTTCCTGCATAACTTTGTGCTAGTGACTTTATGTCAATCCTACATTGCTGGGTTGTTATTGTGGAATATATAAGAGGCAAGGCCATTATGTCCCTGCTGTAGAAAAAGTGGGTTATATATTTGGCCTATCAAACAAAGAATAACAGATGAATTGTGGGGAAAAGACAAATTTTAGATCATTATTCATAAAACATTCAGTAGCTATAAAAACATGTCATTGTGGTGAATTACATCATCTGTGTAACATTACTGTTATGCAAATGACATTGTTTAAAGCAGGGATATCAAATTCACAACCCAGGGGCCGGATTCAGCCCAGGGGGTTCATGTCTGCCCTAGAAACAGCAAAGGACCAGCCTGCGGTACCTCTCCCAGCAAAACAGGCTCCCAAGCTCCACCTTTGGCTACGACAGCCTCCTGCAACCCTCTGCCAGTTAAAACAGATCTCGGGAGGGTGGTCCTCCAAGCTCTATTTTTGCTGGCAGAGGATTGCAGGAGGCCATCACAGCCAAAAATAGAGCTCAGGAGCCCATTTTCGCTGGCAGAATGCTCAGCCTACCACAGGTGCCCTGACACAAGTGATGTTGACCTGGCCACGTCCACCCCAGCCACACCCACCCTGGTCCTCCAGGTCAAACACAACCCTAATGCAGTCCTCAATTAAAGAGAGTTTGACACCCCTGGTTTAAAGTAAAACTTTGAGCTGTAAAGGTAGAGATGGTCACCCAAAAGCCCTTGCAACAGGAGCTGGTTAGCCAGCTTTCTTCACTGAGGAAGCCTAGATGGAAAAAGCTTCCTGAGGGAAAAAAAAAATAGAGAAAAAGGTGAAAGGTTCCTGTTCACCTCCATAACTGTTGCCTTTTTTCTCTGCTTTCCCAGCAAGTCCCATTTCCTCCCCTACTTAGCAAGTAAGCCAATGCCCCTGTGCTTCCTTTCCTACCTGCAGGGGCTGCTCTCTCTGTCCTTTTTACTTGAGTGCCACCTCCTCAGGTTTCCAGTCATGCCCAAACAAGCCAATCAGTTGAAGGGTTCCTTGACTGTCAGCCTTCCAAGGTAGGCTACAACAATTACTGAACTTTACTTCATTATTATAGGGTGTAATAACAGAATCTTCAAAGCCTGACAGAGTACCCCTGTTGCATCGAACAGGGTCAAGGGAGGGTTATTTTAAGTGTTTTTCTCACACCCTCCCTTTTTTCAAAACTGGGTGGTGTACGTTTTCTTTTAATGGGTTTCCTAATGACTCTAATAACTATCGCTATACTCTTCTACATCACTCATTGTCAGAACTAATCTTCTCTCCCATGTGTGAAAACATCCCAACCAACTCACTATGGGAAACAAATACAGATTCACTTTCCCAACCTTGCTTGGCAACCCAAGGTCAACAAACAAGTCTTCACACTCTGAGTCAGAGCTGGACATTCCCTCCTCCCTCCTTGTTGCACAGCAACTGGTACTGTTATATCATGATGGAAAGCACAAAATACCCTTCATTCTTGGATTCATTGTTACCTAATAGTGGCAACAGATCACGGGGTTGGTGTCTGCATGGGAATTTCAGGTGGGGATGGTATACAAGGTATAGAATGTGGACGTGATGACCCAGAGTGTACCATAAACGTAACAAAATCCAAAGCGTAAATAAATGTCCTTTAATGCCTCCAACTTGACCCCACTGTTTAATAATACTAAATTGGAGATAAAACATACTCAAAAATACTCTTCAAAAGCAAGTAATATAGTCCGAATTTAATGAGCAGATAGAGGTGAAATAAAAACCAAACAAACTACAATGATGAAATTTCCACAATGGAGCAGGAGAAGTATTTACCAAATTCAAGGAGATAACAAGGCACAGTCTGTTGGAAGGACATCAACCAAGATAACTTCAGAGCAAAATAAAACACCCTTTGTTTCCAGCGTTTACCAGTATGCAGGTCCAAACTCTTATGCAGTTGTCACACCTGCAGCCCATGAAGATGATCAAGGCCCTCTCCTCCCAAGTAGACCACATCACTCCCTTATCCTCTCCTCCCTGCATATCCTAGGATGCAGAGGGGATGGGCCTGGGTCCTCCTCTGACTGCCAAGTCAGCCTCTGCCCTTCCCCAGCCTCCTCTACCATCTTTGGAGCCATACTTCCATTCCCTGTTGGCTGGTCCTTCTCTCCCTCAGAGTCAGTCTCCACCAGGGGCATGACAGTGGGCATACATTCCAAACATCTCCTCCCCCATCTGGAATCCATATTTCTACTTCATATTCTTTTATACCCATCTATAATGAGTTTCCTTCTATGCCTCCTTATAGCAAATAGAATGAAGGCAGTGTTAAGTCCTTTTCTCATGCTCCCACGTTTCCCAAGACTGAGAATTCTGGAATCTTTGGGAAATATGAGCCTCTTCACAGTTTTCCTAATGACTCTTGAATTTCTTTGACAAGACTTCAGATAGTCCTTGACTTACAACACTTCGTTGAGTGTTCAAAGTTCAAAGTTATAACAGCATTGAAAAAAGTGACGTGTAACCATTTTTCAGAGTTATAAGATTTTCAGCATCCCCACAATCATGTAATCAAAATTCAGATGCTTGGCAACTGGTTCATATTTATGATGGCTGCTGTTTCCCAAGATCACATGATCTTCTTCTGTGACCTTCTGACAAGCAAAGTCAATGGGAAGCCAGATTCACTTAACTGCCTGGTTACTAACTTATCAACTGTAGCAAGAAAAGTTGTAAAATGGGGCAAAGTGAGACTTAACAAATGTCTCACTTAACAACAGAAAATTTGGGCTCATTTGTGGTCATAAGTTGAGGACTATCTGTATTTCTGCAGTCTCTAAATTGGCAGTAGATTGGTTCTGGAAACTCTCTCACTAATGAAAATATTCAGCTTAGGCAGCTCAGCTCAAGGTAGCAGAAAGACAAGGACAAGGAAAAGGGAGTAAAATGAATGAACAGCTGAAGTTCAGTCACAAAGGGAAAACAGAATTGCCTTACCTCCCTAGTGATGGAATTGCACAAATTATGTACTTTACAAATTTGGTTTGGAAAATGTTTCCAAAGCAAATTTTGGACAGTCCCAAACAAAATGAGTTGCAGTAATCTGCCTAGGATACGATCCCGGCAGTTCCAACTGAAGTATGTTTATTTAAACTAAACCATAGTACTTCATGCCTCACAAGCTTACATGCTTTCAAGCCAAGGATTCTAGCCAGCCCATCAGTGCAGCTGAGATCAAATCATTGAAACTGGAATGCTTCCAGTTGTGTTACTCTTCTATGTTGGCATTACTTGTCCTTATGCCTCACCTTAATTCTCATCCAATAAAGAATCCACAGTATGGGTAGTTTGAACAGCCCCTTCTCCCTGTTTCATTCACGCTGTGATATTCATCACAGTTAATCACTATTCTCTACAGCTAAGAAAGTCTCTGCTCTGTTCTGAACTCTTCATCCTTTGACAATTGAAACAGAATTTGCCAAATCTCTTTTCCCTGCCTTACACTACATAAAAAGATGACTATCTTTTTTAGTTCCAGAAGTATATTGAGAACTTCCGGGCAATTGCTCTGGTCAACAAAACAACTAGCACAGCAGAAAGCCACTGGTAAGTGTTTTTCAATTATAAATAAGCAATGCTAAATGCTAAACATTGGGCATTATTATGTGATACAACGAATGTTTAATGCAGAGTTGTATTCCCTAAATAACTATTTGTCAATACAAGTACCTCCCCCCCAAAAAAAGGAATGTTTTCAATGCTCGTAAATTTTTGTTTCTTTTTTTTGTTGTTGTTTTCTTTAATGGTCCATGCTTAGAGGCAATGCAAATGATTAGACACTTTCTGGATGTCAACCCACTTCCTATATCAGCAGCATCAGCTGCAATAACAGTTGATATGATCCAATTTTATGAGGTCTGCAAGCATTTGTCTCTTGATAAATGTTTAACTTCCTTTAAAAATTTTGCACACAGCCAATTGAACAGTTGATGTGACTTATAGATTGATTTTAAATAACACACTGTCTCACATAAGCTCTGTATTTACTGCATGGATGGCTAAACTAGGCCAATTTCATGCTATGTTACAATAGATGAAGAGTTCTTTAGGTCTTTTTTATCTATTTATATACTTTAAACAAGGAAAAATATACTCTTGGGAGATATCTTACATAGCAAACTTCCATGAAGTGTAAAGGATCCTTTTTTTTCCCCAAACAGGACCTAACAAATTACACTGTAGTACTTACTACTGTACTGCAAAAATGTGTCACTGACTTACAACATATGAGAAAACAGCACCATGGTAATTTAATACCATTGGTATTACAAGATTAAAATAGCATAGGATTTTCTACTGAAACCAATGACAAAAGTATCACTAACTGGAAGAAAAACAGGCACACAAATGCCTACTCAGAATCAGTGTTTTTGTCCAGTAATTACCGGTAGCAGGAAGAATTAATAAATCATCTTAACTTCTCCGACCTAACTGTAACTTTATCAGTTTTCAGTAAGAATCATAGGCAGTGATAAGAGAGGGAGAAATGGAAGTACATATTTAGAATTAACAAATCAACATGCAAAAAGCTTGATGACTGATGGATGACATGAAAGAGTTGTAGAATACCCTGTTTTTTAAGGCCCGCACTTACAGATGCAAAGAGGATGTAAAACATTAAAAAAAGCTTGCCATCCGTTGGAAAACGCGATGCATCCGTTGTGTACTCACTGCATACATGTTTCACACACTCTATCCATCGAGCATCCATCCACTGCAATTTCATCCTGCAAGAAGTTTTGAGCTGCACAAAAACTTTTTGAGCAGATGAACTTTCCGCCGCGTACAATCTACATCCGCAATACATACGGGCAACAAATGTTCTATGTCCGTTATCATCCGTTAAACATCCGCTGTATCCTCTCTGCATCCTCTGCCATCCCCTCAACTCACATCCGCTGCAGCTGAAAAGGAAAGAGGGAGGAAAGATAAGGTACAAATGGAAAACATCTACACAGCGTTAGTAGCACAGAAAATAGAAAGGAGTAAGCGTATGCATCTCGTATATAAAGTATTCAAAACAGACAAAACGTTTGTATCTGGATGTATCTCGTATATTTAGGTGTCTGGAATATGTCTAGAGTATGTCGAAGGACACCTAGCGGACAACAATATTTGTATAAAAAGGGGAGAAAATCATCTGGATTTCAGTATGAGTTGAGAAGCCGTGGTGTACAGACCTCATCACCCTTGGTCTTGGTCTTCAACATCATCAATTGTTCTCCACCATGGATTGATGACACAGTCCATATGATAGCTGCATGCATCATTCACCAGAACCAAAACCTGTTCAGACTGTATCAAGTTTTACACAGAAGGAGAAGAAGGAGACATCCAAGAGCGGTGTGGGTCGAGATGGATCGGGGAGAAAGAATGGAGTTTGGACTATTAATATTAGTTTGGACTAGTAATATTTTTTATTGGAACGCAAGCAACACAACACAAGCTTGCTCAAATCTCAACTCTTCATCAGACAAACCATATATGAAAAACTGGAAGGAGATGAAGGGAAAATGAAAGTTATTCTGATATTTTAAGGCAATGTACATCTGCAATTCAAAATAAAAAAGCTCATCAAGCACATTTGCTAAAGGCGAGGTCACATAGGCCGCCAGATGCAAAACATATGTAAAAAGGACACAGCGGACGAACAAATTTTCCATCCGTTGTTATCCGCTCTCAAAAGTGCCCCAATTTTGCATAAGAGAACGGACCAACAATGAAAGGAACGGACGTGGAGAGGACGTAGCGGGATGTTAAGCGGATGTTCAACGGAAGCCTAGTGGATGGAAGCGGATGACCACATCCGCAGGGCTTCCGTGGGAGAAACAGCCAAGCGGACACGCAGCAGAAGGAGCGGATGCATAGTGGATGCCTAGCGGATGACATGGATACATCATGGACGCCTAGCGGATGCCTAACGGATGCCTAATGAATGCAAAGCGTTCACTGCACATCGCGGGGAGGATGCAATTGCGTCAGCCGCGGAGTATAAAGGGAAGCAGCTTGCAAGCAGGTCACCATTCAGAGGAAAGACCTGCTGCCAGACACATCTTCAACCATAGGGAAGAAAAGGAAGCCTGTGCCTAATGCCTGCCAGCCTGGCAAGAAGGACAGGACACCATCCCACCCCTGGCAGTCCTTCTGCTGGGGCTTCTGCTGTTGCTGTTTGCTGCTGTTGCTGCTGCTGCTGACTCTACTGGTGCTGGTGCTTCTGCTGGTGCTGACTCTGCTGGTGCTGCTCCTGGTGCTGGTGCTTCTGCTGGTGCTGACTCTGCTGGTGCTAGCTGGCTGGTGCTGCTGGTGCTTCTGCTGGTGCTGACTCTGCTGCGCTGGCGGGGTGGTGGTGGTGGTAGTGGTGTGGGTGGACCAGCCCCTAGAACCTCAAAGCCCTGCTGATGAGGGCCCAGAAGGCCTTGCCAGAGGGAGAAAGAGGCAATCGCGTGAAAAGGGGGGAGGAGACAGTACTCCATTGCAGAAGAACATGAGGAGGAGGTGCTCGAATGGCTGAGGGAGAACGAGTACCTCTGGAGGAAAGGGACACAGGCTTCTATCGAGACACCAAGCAGAAGCAGGCGGCTTGGAGAGAGAAGGCGGAGAGCCTGGGCTACACTTCGGATGTCATCCTGGGGTGGTGGAATCACATGCACACCTGGTACGGGAAGCTGCACCTGAAGAAGTCTGGCCAGGCCGCGGTCAAGCTGACGGACTGGGACGAGCCTACGTGATGGCAAGTGCGAGCTTCTTGAGGGTGAGATCTGCACGCGAGGAGCACCCCTCTGTCAACCCTCTCTCTCAGGCAGCCCACAGACAGCCAGTCCTCTTCTGGCCAAGAGTCAGCTCCTGTGACCAGGCAGGTAATCTTTGGAGTGCCCCACAATGGAGACCCCCCCGACAGCTGCACAAACCCATGCTGGAGCACATGGAGGATCCCCTGACGCAGTTGGAGCAAGAAGAGGCCGCGACCACCAAGAGACCAACCCACACCCACACCCGAGCTTCCACCTCCACAGAAGCAGGCAGAGAGGCAGACTGGAGGACAAGAGCCACACTGTCCTCTTGGAGATCAGGGACACCATCAAGAGCAGCGTAGATCTCCTCTCTCAGCTGGTTACACTTCAAAGATTCCATCCTCTAACAGAAAGCCCTTCCTCACCTACGTGAACCAGACCCTCATGGAAATGCCCAAAGCCCAGTACCAGGTGATCAAGGAGAGGATCACAGATCTTCTGCACCACCTCCACAGGCCCAGCTGACCTGCTCGCCACCCAGTTCAGGTCTGCTCCTCCACCCAGGTGATGTCACAGCCCTTCAAGGCTTTCAACAGCCCTTCACCTACCAAGGCTACGGATACCAGGACTTCCAGCAGCACAGGCCAGCCCTTCCCGTCCAGGCACAGGTTCCTCGCCTGCCACAATGCCACTATGCCACAGATGCCACGATGCCTCACCTCGCTCAGCTGCAGACCAGACAGCCCCATTACACTCCTCCTTTCTCCACCCCACGGCCAAGCCAGCCTCAGAACATCTGTCATTGGTGTTGGGACTGACATCCATGTCCTGGAGGAAGGGCCTCTCAACACACGGGACTGAGCACCCTCAGACCAGCACTCCAGCCACTGCCACCTCCACAGCCCCTGGACCCTTCACCCCTGAGACCATGGGCATGCCTCAGAGTGACTGAGAAGTGGCCAGAGACTGGTTTGTTACCTGTTGACTTTATCTTTCCTTGGGACACTTTCTTGGTTCCTTTTGTTTTTTTAATAAAGTCCTACAGTTTGTTATTAATAAAGGTTATCTTTGCTTCACACACTTGGTTTCAGTTCTTTTACTTAATAAAGTCTTGGTGGAAACTTTTAGAAATGGTTTAAGCCTTTGCATGCTTGTGAGTTTGGTAAGGATAGATTTGGGATGGATAAGGATAGCTGTGGGATGGATAGCTGTGGGATGGGTAAGGATAGCAGTGGGATGGGCAGGGATACCTGTGGAATGGTAATAGCTGTAGGATGGGTAAAAGCTGTGGGATGGGTAATAGCTGTGGGATGGGTAATAGCTGTGGGATAGATAAACCTCCAGTGCAAGCATAGTAGGACTGTATGGTCCACCTCCCACCATCAAATTAAATTGATTAACAATTTAATCATTCATCAACACTTTCAAAATAAACACAACTCTTTAATAAATGCCCTGTTCATTTAGTAGCCACTCAACATACATGGCACAATCTCATCAGTGTGATGAGACAGGCTGAAGGAAGCATCCATTAAGCATCTATCATCCTGTCTTGCCACTCCACTGCTCCAGCTGGGGAGTTGCATCAGTGTTTCAGGAGGTTGCGCTGCTTCTTCCCTTCACGTGAAGCTCTGTTGGGGCCTTGCACATCCACAGTGTCTATCAGGTTTCGCCCTTGCGTCCATTCACCAGGCTCCTGTCCCCATTCCCTTGTTGACGGTCACAAGCCTGTTCTGCAACACTGGGTAGTGGGTGCGCATGAGATTGTGCAGGATGCAGCAAGCTTCCACGATGTTCCTCACAGTCTCTGGCGATGCTGCATGTGGTGGAAGAGTACCTGGAACCTGTTGGCCAGGATGCCAAAGACGTTCTCCACCACCCGTCTTGCCCTGGACAGCCTGTAGTTGAAGATCCTCTCTTCACGGGTGAGGTATCTGGAAGTGTAGGGCTTCATGAGGTAGGTTCTGAGGGAAGAGGTGTCATCCCCCACGATGAAGTAGGGCACATCTTGTGTGTCATTGGGCAGGGGGTCTGGATCTGGAAGCCCATGATGAGCTTGCGTTCCAGCCCCTCCTTGAGGTGACTTGCGTTGTATACCTGGGCATCTGAACGGGACCCGTTGCTAAAGCATCGATGTACATGAACTTGTAGTCAGCATCGACCATGGCAAAGAGGATGATGCTGAAGAAGTCCTTGTGATAAGTGGACCCTGAGTTGGCTGGAGATTTGCAGGCCACATGCTTGCCTCGATGGCTCCAACGGTGTGTGGGAAGTTCCATTTCGATACCACTGTTCTGCAACTTTCTTCCAGCCTTCTTCAGTGGTGGGGCACTGGAGGAGCTCCTCCAGGTATTCTTCGATGATGGCCTGCACCACTTCTCTGACCACAATGCTGATGGTGTTTGTTGGCACCCTCCAGCCATACTGCATGTTCCTGTACGTGATCCTGGAGGCCAGGTGGCACAGAGTCAGTGCCACCTTCAACCCAGTGTCCAGGCTGGGCTGGAAGTTGGTGTTTGCCTTGGTCAACCTGGGTCTCAGCCGCTCCACAACTTCATCAAACATGGCGGGTGGCATCCTCATGAAGTGCTGGAATGCACGAGTGTCTTCGTTCCTCAGCTCCACCATCAGCTTGTCATACATATGTACTCTGCTCTTCTGGCGATTCATCTTCGGACCCACACACTTCTTGGATGCCTCCTTTTCCTTGTGTAGAAAGGTGAAAGAGCCTGAAGAGGGCTTGGAACTTCTGTAGAATGATGGCGGCTACCAAAAGGAGTGTGCGACGATCCATGGTGGAGGTGACTGGATGATGTGGAAGAGCAAGAGCAAGGCTGAAGAGGTCTGCACACCAGGGCTGCTGGACTGAAAGTGAGATCCAGGTGATTTCCTCCCCTTTTTTATAGGAAATATCGGTTTTTCACTAGTGTTCTTCTGCATCCTCTAGACATCCTCCAGACATCCGAAATATATGAGATACGTCCCCTATACAAATGTTTTTTCCATTTTAATGCTTTATATGCGAGCTGCATCCACTTTAATCCTTTCTATGCCCGTGCTACTAATGCTGCGTGGATGTTCCCGTCCGTTTCGCTTCCTCCCTCTTTCCGTTTTCAGCTGGAGCAGATGCGAGTTGCGCAGATGTGCAGCGGATGCAAGTGGATACAGCGGACGTGTAACGGATGACGATGGACTTAGAAAGTTTGTTCCCCGTATGTGTCACGGATGTAGAACGGATGCGGCGGAAAGTTCATCCGCTCAAAAAGTCTTGTGCAGCTCAAAACTTTTTGAGTGGATGAAATCTCAGTAGACGGATGCTGGACGGATAGAACATATGAATCACACACGCAGTGAGTACAGAACGGATGCATCACGTTAACCAACGGATGGCAAGTGTTTTTCTCTGTTTTACATCCTCTTTCCATCCATTAGTGCAGTGTGACATGGGCTTAAGATCCTGTCTTAAGCAAAATGGATCTTATTTCCCTACCCAGGTGTCCTTATCGTATAATTGTCAGAAAGGAACACAAATACAAGGAGTATCACAATTACAGACCTGATGCTAAGGAAGTGAAAACCGAGAAGGAGCTGAGACATCTTATCTTTGCATCAAGTCAGACTGCAACAAAGCCCATGTTCATAACCTGTATATTGTCATAACAAGCCAAAAATTAATCATTCCACAACAAATGGAATATCATCTCCAAGTGCTGAATCAACAAGCTCATATGACTGGAATTAGGGTAGGTCAAAACCTTTGAATAACTGGACATTTACTTCCAATGCACAACAGTTAGAAACATCAGACTTATAATTTCTCATTTTGGCACAGAAGGCTACAATGCATTTATCAAATTTACATGTTCTAAGGATAATAATTGTACCCTGGCTGCTGTTAAATTATACAAAGCCACGGTGATAATCTTTTAATTCTATGACACGTAGCATTGTGTTTGCAAGATACATCTGGGCAAGGATCGGTTCAATCCAAATTTCTGAGAATTATGTTTGCCTGCTCGATTCCCCATGGCAAATGCATTTATTTGGTTTAGCAGTGCTTTCTTAGAAGCCTAAATAAGCCACTAGTACTTGATATATTGACTGAAACAAGTATTTAAAGGCTAGTCCCTAGTCCAATTTATCCTGGTCAACAAATAGTCTTTCTCTTGGAAGAAACAAATAGCTTCTGATTTTGCTCACTATCGATTCTCAACCCAGGCTTTTCTTAAACTGGGTTTAAAAAAGGCCACTGGCAAGACCAAGCAGAAAAGTATTCAATAAAAATTTTTAAAGTGCTAAAGCATCATATCACTATTATAAGGCTCTTCCCAACATTCCTTATGCTATTCCTGGTTTTTTGCTGTGTGTGTGTGTGTGTGTGTGTGTCTTACTGTCTCTGATCCAAGCAGACAGATGCTTATTCTGGCAAGTTTTGATAGTCCACCTTTGAACATGGCAGAAAGGAACTGTATCCGAATCCCTTATAATGAATCCTATTGTGTAAGCTTGGATGTAGAGAGTCAAAGAATCATACGTTTTCTTTGTTGTCTCCTGTGATATATCTGGCACCAAGAACTAATCTCTTCCTTTATCAGAAGATACTCAAGTTGGCCCCAATCAAAGCTGTGTTCTTATTAAGAGATTACTTCCATGAAATATCCATGAGCATTGAAAAAAATGTGTGTGGACATTTGTATAGTCACAAAGAGAATTCTTGTGCCTAATTAGATTTCCTCGGTGTATAAAAAAATTTCAGGTTCTTCAATTTTTTCTCATTTCTTTTTATTTTATCTTCTCAACATAATGCGATTTATATTAACAATCGAAGATTTTTAAATGTATGTCATAAATGTAACAATGTTTCAGGAAGGCACATTGTCTTGAACATCAAAATGTCAAAAACCCTTTGGGACATTAAAGCCAAAAAGATGATTCTTTTTTTCAAGTGGAGGCTAAACAGTCATCAGCCTGGGTTTCTTTAATCTGGAGTCTTACATTGAATAGGGAGTTGAGGACTCAACAGTTAAACAGCCCCTTTCTGATTCTATGACCATGCTAAGTACCATGCTTCCTCCAAAATAAGACCCTGTCTTATATTTTTCGCCACCAAAAAAAGGCGCCAGGTCTTATTTTGGGGAGATGTCATCCACTGACTAACCTCACTTGCACACATCACCCCGGCCTCCTTTTCACTGTCAGAGACCTTCAGGAACTTCTTCTTCTGTGACTGGCAAGGCTTTCCTGAAAGCCTCTGCAGCCAACAACCAAGCTCTGGATTGATCCAGAGCTTAGTTGTTAGCTACAGAAGCCTTCAGAAATGGGCCAGCAAGGCAGGTGTCGGGGTGTGTGAGGCCTGGCTACAACTGTCCAAAGGCAAGTAGTAGGACAGCTCCACCACCCCCATCCCCACCCTAGCTTAATTTTTACCTGTGCAGTCTGGAATGGGCAGGATCTTAATTAGGTCTTATTTTGGGGGTAGAGCTTATATTGGGTACACATGTAAAAATCAAGCTAGGATTTACTTTCAGAGTAGATCGTATTTTCAGGGAAACAGGGTACATAGACTAAATTTGACTTAGATCAACAGATTCATATGTTCCTAATCCCCTGATTACATGCCTGAGACTGTTGTGTTTGAAGCCTAATGGTTTTCTCTCATCCTGGGAGCAGAGGAATACTTGCCTCTTCTCCCCAGTTCTTTGGAAGTAAAAAAAAAAAAAGAACTCCAATTAGCATTTGATGACATGAAAGGGTTGTGAGTATATAGAGGGGATTGAAGGGAACTTTTTGGTAGTGGTAGCTATTAGTTATCCTTGTCCTTTCACTCTAGAGATTACACAGATGTTCCTTTAATTTGCATTTCAGAGTAATATATTCCAAGATAATAATACATTTCAGCCTCCACTATATTGGCAGATTAAAGCAAATTGACTATAGGTCCTTGGCATTTATATTAAATTCATTCCAAGTCTCTCTTTTTCACATGTATTTATAGTGTGAAAAGTAGCTGTGCTTTGTTGAGTGAGGGGTTCCTTTTATTTAAAAAAAAAAACATATTAATGGATTAAACTGAACATCCTGCCCAGTAACAACCCAGTTGTGCGCATTTATTGATCCTTCTGAGCAAAACTTTTATGGAAAAAGAGAAACTGTTTATCAGTTATCGAAGTCTGAGTGGGAATTCTGGGAATAGTCTTTCCTATTCATCTTGAAAGGACCAGGAAAGTGGAGATAATTTTTTTACTGGACACTATAGGAAAAACAATTGAAAATGTCAGCTTCTATAAATCTCAAGCCATTGTTTCCAAAGAAGCATCTAACAAGAACCATAGCTGGAGACAGAGTATTGTAGTTTTATTGAGACTTTATAGTGGTTTGTGTGACAGTGAGAACAGTTTTGGGTGTCTACTCAGCTATCTTTCAATCCCAATTAAAATTAAAGGTTTTAAATGCATCTCAGAAATTTATAAAATTTGTTGATCAGAAATGACAAAAACATAGTAGTGGGTATATGCATGTGTATTTAAATCATTTTCAGGGAGGCATCATTTTTTTAGAGGTTTGATGACACTTAACTTCTCCCATTAGAGTCTAAACATATTTATTCTTGTTATAGGCACATGCTGTGGGGAAAATGTCACTTTGTACATTTGAAACTGAATCAAGCTTTGAGCAAGACTGATTGGCTGTCTGTCTCCAGCACTCCATGATATTATAAGAAATGTCTGTTGTATAATCAACCCCTGAGCAGTTTTGCATTTTGGAAAAATAAAAAAACACTCTTACTTTTCAAATAAATAAGGAATGTAGACATTGATAAATTCCAAAAATCAGGAAGAATCTTGTAGACCTTTCCAAACTAATACATTTTAATGCAAGGTTCTAGTCCCATCTTAGACATGAAACTTGGCTGGGTGACTTTGGGTCAATAGTTGTCTCTCAGCCCAATTCACATCACATGATTGTTGTTGTTGTAAAGGGAAAATAGAAGGAGGAAGACGTTTTATATAAATCTGCCTTTTTGAATGATTTATAAAGCAATAAAGATGGATTTTTTTAAAAAAATCTAAATAATAAATAAGAGCTCACATAATCAGAGTTGTAAATATATATAAATAAACATATGCAATACATATGATGAATGCATGCAAGCCTTTTTTTTAAAAAAAGCAGGAACGTACATAACTTGTCATCACACTGGTAGAAGTGGACAGCAACCACTGGATTTCCTAGTAAGCATGTCTGTCCTATCAGTACTGATGCTGGGCAAAGGACAGGAGTTAAATGTGTGCTGTCAGGTCTCATTTTATATTTGCACCTGGTTTGCTGCCTTAAAAATCACTTGTTTATCTCCAAGCTGGTCAGAGCTATCCTCAAATGTTGAACACCTGCTAAACAATATCAAGATGGAGAAATATCTTCCAGACTGATAGTACCTTCATTTCCCCTCACCCATACACAACAGGCACCAATTGTACAAATAGACTCCTTTTGAAACAAATGGGACTTCATTATCTACCATTCTCCTTCTTCCATGCAGTAGTACTAAAGTGTTGTTATCTGTTGTGAGAACTAACAGATAAGTATGTCTGATCAAGTGCTGATTGCACTTTGGCACCTTATTCTGCCTTGGCAATGAAGCAGGCTGGTATTCTGTCCATACCATGAGTCAGGAAAGGAAAGAGGTGGCACAGATGTCACAGAGGTTACAACTCCTTTAGTGCCAGTTACTGGCAATAGAAGACTGTAACTGAAGTCAGAGTAATGGACAAAGGAGACATTATCCACCACTTCTTTTCCCTTGCTTCTTGTATGATGGGAAAGGATGAGCAGGGGGGAAACAGAAAAGTGCATTTTCTCACCCTCTTCATAGGAATGCAGGCAGCAGAGACATCCCTGACCCTCTGCAGCATTGTAACCACAGCAAACTATACATGGCTATGTACAGGTGCACCACTAGGGCATCAAAATGACATGTATCTAGAGATCGTGCAAAAGATCACTGAACACATGCTTAAAATGTTTCCTTTTCCTTCACACATTTGGTACTGATGCATCTAAGCCGTGGATGAGTAGCTGCCATGGTATTGGGTAAAGGGTCTCAATGAGGTAAAATGTATCTTTTACAGTTGTAAAAGCAAATATTCCTAAAGGCAGAAGAACCATGTGTCACCCATGGTTGTAGGATAAAAGATGCTGCTTCCCATGGAGATTGGAAAAGAGACAGGAGAATACCCACTCTTTCCCCCATTTTCCCTTCTATGGGGAAAAATGAGTCAGAGAAAGTCTGAGCCCCAAAGTCTTATTTCTCCTACTCCCACTTTTCCTGCTCATCCATGATGGTTGGAAGAAAAATGGTGTTTTAGCCTAGTAGAATAGCTCTGATTCTTTTATTGGGGAAAAAAATGGCCCTGAGACTGAGGGACTAGGGGGCATTAGGCATCCATGATGGCAATAACCTCACATGGCCAAAAGTAGCAGGGCAGATCCTTGGCCTTTCTTTGCTATTTCAAATGTGTTTCCACTAACCAGAATAGATCTGAAATGAAAAAATAAATTCCATATTATATATTGTGTGGGGCTGTGATTAGAGACTAAGGGAGATAGAGACAGAGACAGAGAGAAGGATGTCAGGTGGGGTATCAGATATCAACATGGTGTCTGTACAACTGAAGCCTGGGCCTTCTTTATATGTGTTCCAGGCATGACATCTGTAGAAACAAGATGAAATTTTAATCACATTGGTGGATATTAATTTAACATTTTTAGCTTTCACTCTAACACACATACCAATACCCACTGACATACAATACAGATTAACAGAGTTGAAAAGGACCTTGTAGATCATCTAGTCCAATTCCCCCACCTAAGCAGGAGATCCTGTACCATTTTTGACAAATGGCAGTCCACTCTCTTCTTGAAAGTCTCCAGTGACGAAGCTCCCACAACTTCTGAAGGCAAGCTATTCCATTTTGAGTAGGAGTATAAAGTTGCTCTTTTTCAGGTAGCATAATATATCTGGAACTACACCCCTAATTTGGCTTTTTGTGTTGAGTTAGGGTGATGTGTATGAACTGGAGATATGCCACTGCTATCCTAAGGGGATAAATGACCAGTTCACACACACACACTTATTGCTGTCACTTTTAAGCCTCCTTTCCACTCTCCCTTCGTCTATAACAGAAACCAACCACATTTCAGAGAGAGTTGCTATAGTCAGAGCCTCAGATCAATATTGTCTCTCAGTCAGAAGCAGATGAAGAAAGATGCTTCTTCAGTCCAAAATCAATCTCTGTGCTGGAGATTCCTTCTATATTCATTGAGAAATAATAGCAGAAAGAGATTCCAAAACACAAGGAAATGATTAAGCACATTTGAACATGCAAAAGATGTACAAAGAGGTTGGGGGATGGTAGTTGCCTTTCACAGTTGCTTTGGTAGCTTGAGATGAAAAAAGAGCAGGCTATTTGCCAGAGTTAGGAACCATCTGCAGTCAAATGATGGGAAATAAATTAGCGTAAAAATGTGAGGATACATGCATTAAAGTGCATGACACAATGAGAAAGCAAAGTGCAATTCCAGCCACAGATAATATCCAATTGCTATGCCAAGTGAGAACTCTGTTCCTTCCTTAGCTGAAACTGATTGTGCTTTCCAATTAGGAAGCACACTGTTTTCCCTGCAGATTAGTACTCACCAGTCAGTATGCAAATGCCAACAAAGCCTCCGTTCATCATTTCCCAATCTAATTATTGGCGAAGAAGACAAGCAGTGAGCATTGCAACTGTGTTATTGACTGCCACTTTGCCTGCTGCTTATACATGACAAAAATTGCATCCTTTGCAGCTGTTACCAAATCAAATATTATTCATATAATTCATGAAGTTGTGGATCCATTACAAATTGTTTCTATTTGGGAAGGATTCTTCTTTCCTAAGACTTGTTGATAGAGAACTTAGACTTCAAAATCCATATGCTGTATGACTGCTGTACTGTTTTTCAAATTTCTTTGCTCCTGCTTTCTGATTTGTTCTTCCGTTTCACCCCCTAGTTTATTTATTGAAACACAAACACACAACCTAAAAAAACTGTATACAAATATATTCTGGCTGCAATGGAATTAATCCTTGCTGGAGAGAATGAATTCTCATGAAACATTAAGGACGCAGATAGAATATGGAATTCTGCTATCTGCTACATAAAGATGAGACTTATGTGTTTCCACATACATCTATCAATATGATAGGTATACTTTGTATCTCTAAGAGCATAAATATTACTGTGGATATATCTCTGTGCTGATATAAGTCAGTGATTATGTCAGTGTGATATGGATGTTTATAAGAAATGCCCATTGAGAACCAATTAAGAAAACCCACCTAAAAATAGTCTTCTGTAAGTCTATAAGTGTGCGGGTCTATTAATTCCAGAACTGCAGCCAAGGTAGTTGGAATGCCTTAGGAAACCCCCACCACAAAAACCAAAACTGAAAAATTGTGCCCAATATCATCTTAATGGTCAGTTTATCAAGAATGGCAATCTCTGAAAAAAAAGTTACTTTATGATTCCATTTCACTGAGCATCCAGTAAAAATTAAGTAACTGTTAAGATTCCACTTTAATGGGAATTCAGCTGAATCTAACAATTCCCTTTGTTTAAAAAATAATAACTATAGGTATAGGAAAAGAAGAGTGCAGTTCCTAAAAGATATTCCAATGCCCCTGACTGCCATCTAGTGGTAGATTATTTTCAGGCTGTGATACAAAATTGATAGCATTCAACTTCCTCTGTTCCTGAACACAGAAACAATGTATCGAGATAAAACATTCTTACCATAATTACTAAAAAGTAGGACTCAATTCCAAGCCATGATAATGATTAGATGCATCATACCTTCTTACTGTACCATCAGCCTCTTAATTAATAAATCTCTAATTAAAGAGACTGGACTGCCATCTATCAGAAATGGTGTAGGGTCTCCTGCTTGGGCAGAGGGTTGGACTAGATGGGTTGGGCAGAGGGTTGGACTAGGTACAAGGTCCCTTCCAACTCTGTTAATCTGTATAAAGCATGCAGATGGAAAGGCAGATTTTTTTCTAAAATCTTGAAAAAATTCTAAAATTTGTCATCATCCAAATGTAACTGAGTGGTAGAACAGGATCTTTTCACTTTTAGTGAAAACCCAGGTAATATTTGTTGTTACTACTGTTGTATATTATAATAATTACTTATTAATGAACTACTAAAGGCAAACAGGCAGAATAAAATGAGATTAGAAATTTTAAATTATTATTTAATCATAGCCATAATACATGACTGATTTATGACACTCTCCTTAAATCTTGCCCTTCAAAATCTTGCTCCCACAAAATTCACATCATTGCTGAGGACAAATATCAGTTAACTGATTAACAAAATGGAATAAAATATTTCCAAAGTAGATTAAAAGGATGCTGTACATAATATTCTGCATTTCGTATATTGAATCTGTAAACTGTACTATTATATGATTTCTTATCCTTTGGAATACCTGTTCCTGAACAAGGTCCACCTGATTGACATCCACTGTAATGATGCCAATCAAAACCAGGCATTTAATAGTGAGTGCCATACCATATTCACTAATCAAATAGGTGGCAAGAAAATAGGGGCAAGCAGGCAGAATACAGGATATGTAGATAGTAAACACAGTGTCAGAAATAAAGATCTCAAGTGCCTATATACAAATGCACAAAGTCTGGGGAACAAACAGGGAGAACTTGAACTACGAATACATGAAGGTAAATATGATGTAGTTGGAATAACAGAAACTTGGTGGGATGAAACCCATCACTAGAACATACTGGTAGAAGGATACAAACTATTCAAAAAAAAAAAAACCAGACCCCATAAAAGAGGAGATGGAGTTGCACTGTATATAAAGGACCACTATATTGCTATTTAGAAATGCATGAAATCAAAGATGAAAACCTCCTAGAATGCATATGGGTCAATATAAAAGAAAAAAAGAATGACATGGCCATAGATGTATATTATAGGCCACCCAATCAAGCAGAAAATATAGATGCCCTTTTTGCCACCAATGAACAAACATATNCTAGCTGACAACTTTGTTGTCCAAAAGGTAGAGGGTGAAACTAGAGGGACAGCCATACTGGACTTAATTCTTACAACAGAGAAGAAGAGATAAAGGGAGTTGAAACTGCAGGAACCTTGGGTGACAGTGACCATGTCCTACTAGAATTCAACATAACACAAACATAAGCAACAGAACATAATGACACCAGACACTTGGATTTTAAAAGAACTGATTTCAATAAACTCAGAGAGAACTTGGGAAAGATTCCATGAATGAAAATCCTAAAGGGAAAAACAACTCAAGAATCTTGGAAAACTCCAAAAGGTATGATCATAGAAGCCCAGATCAGCATAATACCACTGAGAAAGAAAAACAAGAGATCCACAAAGAAACCAACATGGTTGCACAAAGATCTCTCTGGCAAATTGAAAGAAAAAAAGGACAAGTACAAAAAATGGAAATAAGATAAGATAAGATAGGATAAGATAAGAACTTTATTGTCGTTGTACTTGTACAACTGTGGATGCACCCCAGCAACTGTTTGCAATACAATAAAACCAGAGCACTTAAAGATGAAGATAAGAAAAATGGAGTACCCATGTCTCCATTTGCAATTAGATAATACAATATCGAATATACACAAAATATACATCCAACACTGACTGTTAATGTTTTGCCGAGTGTAAGACACAAGAGATGGATTGTACTGTAATATGTTATTATACATCTGAATGAGGTATTGTGATTTCATATCTTTTCACATCTTAATAAAGTGGTGACTTTGTATTTATTTGCAGTTCGGATGGTCCAGGGAAAGAAACTATTTGTTAGTCTAGTGGTATGGGATTTTATTGACCTAAAGCGCTGTCCAGGTGGCAGCAGGTCAAAAAGATAATTGCCAGGGTGTGAGGGGTCTTCTATGACGGCCTTGATTCTGTTTTGGCAGCAGGACCTGGCTAAGTCTTCCAGGGAGGGCAGAGGGCAACCAATGATCTTTTTTTTTTTTTTTGAAGCGCATCTTTTTTTTTTTTTTTTTGAAGAAAATTTTATTGATTTTTAGAAAACAAACATAAACAAAACACAGCACAAGAACATGAAAAACATAAAACCTCTTTTCTGAAAGCAGCCTGATCCCCGGTTACATCTCTTGTACAGACACCAATTCAAATTCATGCTCATTTTTATATACCATTCCATATCTTATTACCATTCTACATTTTTATATAGCTTCTCCACTCTTTTAACTTTCTTAATTTTATTTTTATTTGTTTCATCTCAAATCAGATCATTATATTTATATTCTTTGTCTGTCCTATTTCAGCTGTCTATTATCTTTTCTCATAAACAAAATCCTCCTGTGGTCACTGATTGGAGTATGACACCTTTATATCTTTCCCCTAAAATTATATAACACTTAATGTAGAACATAACTTCCATTCGGATTCTGCATAGTACATTAAAACTACACACTACATTTTAAAAAGAAAAAAATATATAAATATATAATATAATTAAAACAACGATCTATACCAATTAAATTATATCATTAATGTTAATATTCATTTAAATTTTAAATATTTAACACATTACTTTTTCAAGTAGGTATCATCTTCTATGGGAACGCTTAGAAGCTTTCCATAATTACTTCCCCCCGCACTTCATTTGCATTTTAAAACATTAGGTCATTAAAATGTTCCATTCCTTTCTAATAAATTCTCTCATTTAATTCATTCCATTTATTTTATTCACAAATGTTTCACTAAATCAGACGTTTCCAATTTTCTAACATTATTTCTAAATAAAATATAACAATACAATCATATGTACCTTTGCAGAATCACTTTTTCAATTAAATTTTTACCCATTATCTCTAAATAAATCCTGTTTCTTTACATCTTGCTTCACACCCTTGTAGCCTCTCTTCCCTTCCCTCCTCCTTTGATTTCCCTTTTCTGTATTCCCTTTTTCTGTTGCTTTCTCACATTATATCCACTTTTCTTTCCCCTCTTTCCCCTTTCTTCCCCAAGTAGAGTTACTTGTTCATTTAAAATGGTAGAGATCGCCATTTCTCAGAATTGAAAAACAGAACCAAGAGAGACCTTCCCTTCTTGTTCCTCTTCTTTCAGATTTTTAAATTCTATTTTTAGTTCATCCACAAGTGATGCCATTGTAGAGTTTTTTCTTTTTAAAACAACCACCCAAGTGTTTTTAATCCTTCAAATATAGTTCCAAAAGTCCCAAAGTCAGCAAGCAATCCAAATACACACAAGCTGTTTCTTTAACACCTTCTTCCTTTTTTAACTTTCTCTTCCTGGGGTTAGTATTTAGTTACAAAGATTCCAGTTAAAATGTATCTTTTAGAAGTCCTGTTAAAATTTAACTTTAGATTCTTTAGATTCCAGGCTATCTCCTCCTTCCAAATCTTGTTCTTATTCTCTTCCTCTCCCTTCCCACTTACAGCAAAAAATAAAAATTCCTTCTCTTTTTTTTTTCCTTTTATATTCAGAAATCTTTATTATCCCCTTGGCATTAAGTTTTCCAGCTTAAATACCTGTTGATGCCAAAGCAGATTTTTCCGATTTCTCATTCATCTCTGTTTTGCTGTCAATGTAAGGAAGGAGAGTGAAAAAAAAATTTTTTTACCTTTTCACTTTCATTCGCTGCTTTCCAAATCTTCTTTGGGAGTGATGTATCCTTTTTTAAAATTTGAGTTCCAGGATGCCTTAATTATTGTTTCTTATCCCGGTCAGCCAAAACTTTCACTTCAGCACTGTCTTCCTCCTGCACATTCTTTTCTGGATGAGGGCTTCTTTGAGGTGGCCATTTCTGACCACCGCTCTTCCGCCTTCAGGAAAAGGGAGTTTAGCCAGCTGGGGAGGAAAGATGTGGCTTTCCTTGACCCTGCTGGAATCTCCCCCATCTTCACCAACCTCTATGGGGTTGGCTTAGCCCCAAAGCCAGCTGGCTCGGGGCATTCCAGTGGCGCGCCCAGGTAGAAACCGCACACGATCACGGATTCCTGCCTGCCGCCAAAGCCCTGCAAACCGGAAGTCTCCCAACCAAAGATCTTTTGAGCTGTTTTTTTCACCCTCTCGTACAGTTTTCCTGTCCTCAGCTGAGGAGCCTGCATACCACACACCCAGACAGTATGTCAGAGTAACTCTCCACAAAGGCTTTACAGAAAGCCAGCAACAGCTTCTTATCCAGATTGTTTTTCCTAGAAACCCGCAGGAAGTGCAGCCGCTGCTGAGTCTTCTTCACTATGGCCTTGGTGTTAGGGGACCAGGAAATATCAGCTGAAATATGGATGCAAGGAATCTGATCGTAGGACAGTTTCCACTCGTTCTCCTTTGATGATGAGTGGGGCGTGATCCTGTCCATGTTTCCTGAAGTCCATAATCAGTTCTTTTGATTTTATGGACATTCAGTGACAGATTGTTCTTGAACACCAGACAGACAGGTTCTCTACTTCTGCCTTATATGCTGTCTCATCCTCTCCAGAGATGAGACCAATCACGGTCGTGTTGTCTACAAACTTTATGATGGTGTTTGTTGTATGGCTTGGTGAGCAGTCAAAGGTGTACAAGGCATATAGCAGGGGGCTCAAGACACAACCCTGGTGGGAAGCAGTACTGGTATAATAGTGGAAGAAAGGTGGGGGCCAAAGTCTAACAGACTGTGGTCTGTTTGTCAAAAAATTCTTAATCCAGGAGCACATGGGGGTGGGGACCTGCAGATTATACAGTTTGGTTACTGGTATATCTGGGATGATAGTGTTAAATGCAGAACTGTAGTCCACAAAGAGCATCCTCACATAGCTCTGTTTTATTTTCCAGATGACTCAGTGCACTATGAGGTGTGATGGCCACATCATTCTCTGTAGATCAGTTTGTTCTATAAGCAAACTGATGTTGATCAAAGGACAGCGGGAGGCAGTCTCTGATGTGCTGTGAAACTAGTTGCTCAAAAACCTTCATGATGGAGCTTGTTAACGCTATGGGCCTGAGTCATTGAGAGTGTTTATATTTGGTTATTTTTTGGGGGACCAGGGATGATGGTTGCAGCCTTCAGGCATTGTGGGATGATGACATGTGTTAAAGATAGATTGAACAGCTCTGTAAGTATTTCTGCCAACTGGTCATCACACACATTAATTACTGCACCACGGAATGCCATCAGGCCCTGCAACTTTCCTAGGATTTACTGCTCTCAGTGTTTTTTCTCACCTCATGCACCTGAAGAGAGAGAGGTACAATGATGTGGTCCTTGTGAGGCAGTATGTCCAGGTTCTTGGTGGTCTCAAAGCATGTGAAAAAGCTGTTTAGCTCCTCTGCCAGAGTGCTACTGCTCTCATTGTTTGTTGGCCCTGGCCTTTAGGGATACAAGGCCTGTATCCCCCTCCACATCTGCTGTGGGTCACTGTCAGTAAAGTGGCCCTCAACCTTCCTCCGATATATCTCCTTAGCCCAGGACATACAACTAAGGCAAAGTATCAGCAGATAGCCAGAATCTGCAAAGATGAAGTCAGGATAGCAAAGA
This sequence comes from Laticauda laticaudata, assembly GCA_004320025.1. Classification (NCBI taxonomy): domain Eukaryota; kingdom Metazoa; phylum Chordata; class Lepidosauria; order Squamata; family Elapidae; genus Laticauda; species Laticauda laticaudata. The sequence goes on from BHFT01044179.1 coordinate 26,261, forward strand.
CTTGCAACAAAAGTCAAAGATAATAAAAAAAGTTTCTTCCAACATTTTAATAACAAGAAGAAATCAAGGAAACAGTCGGTACACTAAAGAGAGAAGATGGCAAGGAAGTAACAGGAAACGAGAGAAAAGCAGAACTGCTTAACTTATTCTTTGCATCCGTCTTCACGGATGCAAGTTTCAATATAGTTTCAATATAGTTTCAAAAAGAAACTATAGCTCAACCCACCAAAACACTAACTGTAAAAAACAGACCAGAAATAAAAGTTAAAATAAGCAAAAAAAAATAGTAAGAGAATACGTATCTGATCTTGATGAAAGCAAATCACCGGGGCCTGTTGGATGATATCCCAGATTTTTAAAGGAGCTGGCAGAGGTCATCTCAGAACCACTGCACCCTATCTTTTGAAAAATCCTGGAGCACCGGGAAACTACTAGAAGACTGGAAAAGAGCTGATGTGGTTCCCATCTTCAAAAAAGGAAAAAAAAAAACAGTCCCAGGATACTATAGCGACCAATCAGCCTAACATCAATACCCGGGAAGATACTGGAAAAGATAATAATAAAAAACAAATCTGCCAACATCTAGAAACAAGTAAAGTAATAACTAGCAGTCAGCACGGGTTTGTTAAAAACAGATCATGCCAAACCAATCTTATTTCATTCTTCAACATAGTGACTAAATTAATAGACCAGCAAAATACTGTGGACATAATATATTTAGATTTCAGCAAGGCATTCGACAAAGTAGACCACAACCTACTTCTTAGTAAGCTAGAAAAAAGTGGAATAGACAGCACCACATAGATGGACTTGCAACTGGCTGGCAAACTGTACTCCACGAGTAGTCCTTTATGGGTCTAAGTCTACATGGAGGGAAGTAAGCAGCGGGGTGCCACAAGATTCCATCTTAGGCCCAGTACTCTTCAATATCTTCATTAATGACTTAGATGAGGAAATAGAAGGGGAATTTACCAAATTTACAGATGATACTAAGCTGGCAGGAACAGCTAACACCAAGAAGATAGGCTCAAGATCCAGATGGATCTTGACAGACTAGAACATTGGCCATATCTAACAAAATGAAATTCAATGTAGAGAAAAGTAAAGTCCTAAACTTAGGCAAGAAAAACTAAAAGTACACATATAGACTGAAACCAGGCTCAATAGCAGTAACTGTGAAAGGAATCTTGGAGTCTTAGTGGACAACAAGCTAAATATGAGCCTGCAGTGTGCAGCAGCAGCCAAAAAGGCTATGCAATCCTAAATTGTATTTACAGAGGGATACAGTCAAGATCAAGGAAAGTCCTAATGCCACTCTATAAAGCCTTAGTAAGACCACACCTAGACTACTGCATCCAATTTTGGTCACCACATTATAAATGTTGAGACTCTAGAAAAAGTGCAGAGAAGAGCAACCAGGATGATAAGGGTACTGGAGGCTAAAACATACAATGAACGGTTACAGGAACTGGGCATGGCTAGTCTAGTGAAGAGAAGGACCAGGGAAGACATGATATAGCAGTCTTCCATATTTGAGGGGCTGCCACAGAGAGGAAGGGGTCAAGCTATTTTCTAAAGTGCCTGTAGGCCAGACAAGGAGAGAGATTTAACCTGGAAATAAGGAGAAACTTTCTGACAGTGAGAATAATCAACTAGTGCAACAGCTGGCCCTCAGAAGTTGTGGGAGCACCAACAGTTGAAACTTTCAAGAAGAGATTGGACTGCCATTTGTCAGAAATGGTGTAGGGTCTCCCGTTTGGGTGGGGGGTTGGACTAGATAACCTTCAAGGTCCCTTCCAACTCTGATTATCTGTTAAATCTGTGATATACAGTTCCTAAATTTAGAGGAGGTATTCCAGGAGGGACTGATTAAGACAGAATAGAGTAGGTAGAATTACTTCATATGATCTGGACTCTGTGGTCCTGCTAATACAACCCAAAATAACATTTGCCTTTTAGTACACTGTTCCTTTTCAAGTTGCAATCTAATAGGATATTCAGATCCTTTTGAAATATGATGTTGGGAAACCAGGTTGCTTCAATCCTCTATTTGTGCCTTTCATTTTTATTTTATTTTTTGTCTCTACAGTTCCAAGAATTTACATTTCTTTGTTAAATTTTATCCTGTCATTGGTCTGCTCCTCAAGCCTGGATAGATTTTTGGGGGGAATTTCTCTTTCTTTCCTACTTTTATCCCATGCGCATTTGACTGACATACCCTCAAACCTTTAATTCAAGTCATTAATAAAACATTACAATGGGTATGGATCAGAACCCATGGCAAACCACTCCATGCTACTTTTCAAGTACTTTCTGGTGACCGCCTTATATCCTTTTTTGCTGTGTACCTGCTCTTCCACTGTGGTTCTTGGATTTCTTTGATCCATAGGCCTGAGCTTATTCCATTGTGTTTTGTGAAGCAAGGCCTAACCATGCTTGGTCAGGTGGCTATCGACTTTTTTTCCCTGTATGAAACCTGATATTATTGTTAAGTTCCATTGGCCCTGAGAGCTCTAGTTCAGGGCTGTCAAACTGCCAGCCCATGGGCTGGATGCATCATGTGCTGACCATGCCCACGCCTGGTTTAGCAAAGGGGGGGAACGTCCCGATATGTCACGTGACGCTGTAACAATATGAGTTTGACACCCCTCCTCTAGATCCTCTTGCTTGCTGGTCATCCTCCTCTGCTCCTTCTGAGAAGCTTTCCCTGAACTTCTCACATTCTCTGTTGCAGTATAAAACTCTTTCCTGAAGCTTTTCTTCCTCATACAATAATAAGAACTTGCATTTCCAGCAGGTGTAGTTTGGGTTTGCTTCAGGCAAAAAAAAAACAAATATTACCCATACTTAGCAGATTGCCACACAGCTTTCTTTACTGTTCCTGCTGTTTGGAACTGATTGGTATCCCCAGAGACACAGATATGTTCCTCTTTTTTTTGGCTCATTCTCTGGAGAGCTGGTTTCCTTATAGGTCTCCTGAAACTGCTTCAATTAGGTCAGGAGTGCGCAATGTTCCAACTGTATTCAATGGGCAATCAGCAGCAGATACAAAACAACCAGCAGCAATCAGTCAGTGGTCTGTATCTCCTTAATTCTTGTTGTCTCTTCTTCCCAGTCTGTATTCTCCTTCTGCCCTTGCCTCAATTGAACCCAAATACAAAACTCCCTTTTCCTCTTCTTGTTCATTTCTTTGGTGAAGTAGCTGTCCAGAGGTTTGCCTTCCCTTTGCATTCCCTTAAAAAAAACCTTTTTTTTAAAGCAAGCAATGCTTTACTCACACATAATAGGCCATCAGCAACCCAACAGGAAATTATTATTATGGTGTCAACTAAAAAGATACATGGCCACTTCTCATAAATCAATTTTATTTTCTCTGAGAGATGAGGCTAAAGACTTATGATTTGAATGGGGGTTGATTTTGTTGGAGTCCTTTGTTGTACACTCAGTCAGATATTCAGACTAGATTTCACATTTTTATCCTGCCCAAAGACTTGCAGTGTTAGGCAGATGTTGATGTTTGATGGTGTTTAAAGGTTTCCTCTCAGGATGTAAGCTGTTCCAAGTAAAACTGCCTTGTGCAATTGACTGATTGTGATTTTTGTCAATGCTGAATGTGTTCAAGTGGTGATTTACTTGTTTCATGATTATATCCAAGGCGTATATTGCTGTTAGTATATCTTTGCTTTCTTTTGCCTCAGTCATTCTATTTCTTAGAACTTAGACTTAGAGTAACTTTATTGTCACTTTAAATGCGCACTAATTGTCATACATTAAAGTGAAATTTTGTTGCATACAGCTCTCAGAGGGTCACCACCTCCAATATATACTACATAAAGAAGACAAAATTAACAAACAAATAAATAAACAAGCAAACAAACATGTTTCTATTTGCAGGTCTTCATGTTTTATAATTTTTCTACTCCTTTCTCTTCTATTCTGCTGCTCCTGTTACTGCCATGTCCATTGTCCAGTCCACTATCCATGCTATGTCCACTATCCACTATTTTGGTCTTTCTGATTGGCAATTATTGTCTTTTTGTCTTTCTTATTGACAGTTGTGAATCCTGATCCCTGTCGATTTGAATTCTAAAGTCCCAGAGCACTTTAGCTGCTTCACTATTACATTACTATCATTACTGAATTATAAGTTGTTCTGGGAACTTAAACCACATGCACTTCTTAATAAATAATACAAATGTTGTGGCTCAGATTTTGCCCTAAATGCTTTGTGAAGTTTGCATGTCACCCAGTTCCTTTAATATATTCTCCTATGCCTAGCTTTGATTGCTCTGCCCATTTTAATAAGAGTAACTATTCATGTCATAATCACATAATTCTAATATCTTCTTTGCCAGTCCTGGATACAACCTGATTCAGAGGAATTCCAAAAAATCCTGCAGAAACTAAAGTAATTACCCATAATAAAATGTACTCTACAGGCATCATCAAAAAATCACCACCTTTTTTTAACCTTGTGATTCCTTTAACAGTTCATTCCAATTCATAATCCATCGTCATTTTCTGCAACCAGCAGTTGTTTTAAACTTAATTTGCATTTGTTCTATATGTGAGTCAATCCTTTCAGCTTGCCATTATTGTTAAATTTTGGTTTGAACAATCAACCCTTCCCCTCTGCTAGTCCTTCTGGGTGATATAAATGAAGAGATTTCTGCATAGCTCTACTTATCTGAGTTTCTCCTCATGGAAAAACAATGAATTGTAGAATTAGGATCCACACTGCAAACAATTACACTTAATTGTGGAAATTGTATCTTCAGTAGGTTGTTGGAATGAATAAAGAAGGGTAAGGGCTACTCAATGGTTCTTCCTATTGTTGGAAAAAATATCTAGGTCCAGGTCCAAGCCGGGAGAAAGGCACTGGAGATAAAGTGGAAGCAGGAGGCTGATTGGAAAGAGGATCCATTTATTGATTAAGCAGAAGCACATAGGTGTTTCTGGGTAGCTGACCACATGGAATTGAAAGTGAGGGGCTTTTATACCTTTTCTTGGCCTTTGAACTTCAGCTTTCTGTTCCTGTGCAAGAACATGTGTTCTATTGGCTGATGTCAGACTCCCATGGGGACATGTTTGTCTGAGCTCCCAGGTTTGGTTGAAGCTTGATGGGTGATGCAATGTCCTTAGAAGATTGCAATGCAGTGGGCTCTGTGTCTTCTGCTAAATGGTCCTATTATGTCCTGAAGGACTATGTCTTAATCCCATCACCCTTGAGCTGAAGGTCTTTTATCTTGTAAATAGGCTGGTCCAGTCCTGTTGGGGCTATTAAGAAAGGTGGGGGCTGCTTTCCAAGAACATGTTTCTCCTTTAGGGAAATATAATATTCTGCCTTTTTTAATATTTCCCAAAATATTTAATTCTTCTAGGAGAGGGGTGGGTGCTAACTTTGTACACTATGTTGGATTGAATATACAAAGATAATCCCTGGAAAAAATACATTTCAAAGGAACATCAGAACAGTACAGGCAAGAAAATAATTTGTAACTAAAAAAAAAGCTTTTGGGTAAATTGGTGTGCTATTTCAATTGTTATGGAGAATCCTGAAACTAAACTAAATGAGATTAACCAAAATGCTAAATACCTGGTCTTTAGATGTTAAGCAAGGATTTATATGTGTATGGGCACACCTCCCAAAAATCCTATACAAGATATAAAACATTTGTATGAGATGATTGGGCTGAAGATACACTTACAGCTATAAAGATAAACTTTCAGCCAAGCCAGGATGCAATGTGGTGACAGCTCTTCAGGCACTGTAATCCTTTTTCACAAGGCAAAGTTCTTTGTGTCTTCACTGTTCCTTTGCTTGCCCTCTGCTTTCTCAACTATATTCTCCACTTGGCACTATGTGGATTAAGTGTGATCTTCCCCCATGCATCTGAGGATTAACCATGTTATCCCCCTGCAGTCATTATGAAGTCAGCTTACCCTTTTCATTTCAAAAGATACTTTTCATTAAAACATGTCCTTTTCCCAGTTTTTTAAAGATATTCAGTAGTGAAGCTACAAGAGTGCGAGCAGCCAAGCAAAATGTGTGACCGTGTCACTCTCATTATCGTTCATTAAGTAGCATAGGGAAGGGGCATTTCTGATTCTGATCTCATAAGCCACATATCATCATGCAGTATTATCTGTGCTACTTCTTTTTAACAGCAGCACCTACCAGATCAGTTACACTGTGAAGACTCTAATGCACACTAAATAAAGTAAGACAGAAGCACAGCGGATAACAGTTGTGGTCCAACACAGATTTGGAAAGTTACTTACTATCTAAAATGGAGTAGGAGCAAAAGCTGATTTAAAAAATATTGGTTGTAATCCCAAGTGTGCTAGGAAATATGAAATACATGTCCTTCAAGCTAGAAATTATGATATGCTTTAGAACGATGACTAAATGCACAAACTAGATTCCACCATAATTTGAATTAACTTATCAGTAATGAAAAAACAAAGAAAACATTTTTATGAGTTCTGTCAGATTTTATAATTAGAGCTCTCAATGTACCTTGCTGGAAGCAATGGACAGAATCTTTTACCTGAAGCTCCTCTTCCTCTCAAACTCCATGCAGGCATAATGCAATGATACAGTCAAGACACCATTGTGTGCAGACATTTACAATAGTTTAAGTCAGATGCCAGAATTTCCATTTGAGACTATAATTAAGAGAGAAAAATAGGGAGAAAGGCAAAGAGATAGACAGACAGAGAGTTTGAGATTGCAATTGTGGGACATTACAAAAACCCTTCTAGAATTATTCACCATGAGTACCCAATCACAAACTGCCAATCACAAATGTGTACTCCTCCTCTCCCTATATGCTATAGTTTTATTGCATAGAAAAGTTATGGAAAATGTATTAATTTTTGAAACAGCATTGTTTCTGTACATGAATCTGAATCACAGATGAAACCTCCAGAGGTTTCAGATTTGGTTTGCCTGGATGCCTGCACCTGTTCACAACACTTGGCCAAATCCAAAAAGGTGCCCATCAATATGTCTGGTTAGCGGTAGAGTAGAACTGGTTCTTATTATCCTGAGGATTAAATGCCTTAGGATCAGTGATTTTTCCTTGTTATTACTCAGTGAAAAGCTAAGGAACAATTCAAACCTTTTAGAGTATAACAAAAAAAGTGAGCTTTTCTAGCTGTACATAAATTGCTCACACTCAAGAATTCCCAAATCCCACTCTCTTATGTTTCCCAAATTTATTTAATAGGGAGGCAGGAACAGCTGATCCAATTTCCATAGAAAATTTTCACCTTATCTCTCTCTATCCCTCCCTCCCTCCCTCCCTCCCTTTTTGATAAAATCTCTAGATGGAACCCACATTGACATCTCTGAAGCAGAAGGGGCCCATGGTTTTTTATTCACTGAAATCAAGTAAAGAGTCAAAGTCATGTGAGGTAGAGGAAATAAAGTAATTACATTGCTACTGTAGGCATGTTTTGAAAGCCAACTAAGGCCAGCAGTAAAAGGTATCAAGAAAGTTGGGCAGCGTGTAGAATTGATACATGCCAAATACCAAGGAAATTGATCTCAGGTTATTACAACTCGGTTGCAAAAAATAGATAACTACTAGGTGGTGCTAAAGAGACCTAGCAAAATTATGCTAGCCCTAATCAAACCCATGTTTGTGTCTCAGTGATCTTGCTTCAGATAAAATTAGAGGTTTGTAATTTGAGCTTCCTGAAATTAAATCTTGCCTCTAGCAATAATTAAATCTGAAACCTAGTGAAAAACAATTAGAATCTTGCACAATAACATTAACCCTGGTACAATAACTTTCTTACTGCTACATTTGCAACTATAATAGGAACTTTTGTTGCTCTTCTACTGTGTGAAGTGAACTCAGGAAGCATTAGGAAGAAAGAGTTAATATTTAAAGCCATGTTATTGATTTGGATAGGAGGTTACATCCTTGGACTGGCAGCATATGCATCTTAAAATCAAGAGTTTATCTTAACTCTCTCACTATTCTCAGGTATATATTACATTATATCATATCATATCATTATACTATTTTGTGTGTGTGTGTGTGTGTGTGTGTGTAAAATCAACCAATAAATTAATGAAATTGTGAACATTAATAAATCAAGAGCTGCAAGATTGTTTCAAGGCCCCAGAACCTATCTAATTAATCTTGGATATGAATTTTAATCAGATTACAATTTTGTATTAGCTTTTTTAAAGTAAGACCCCAATAAATTGCTATAAAAATTATATTGATATACAAGTCAGCCACTACTAGTGGAATAAAATCCACAGGGACTATTTTATCTTTATCTTATACAAATCAGAAGGACTTCTTTTTTTGTGAAATATTAGTGATCAATGCATTTTCCTGACCTATTTTATAATTAATCACAAATTGTTGTTTTGAAATTCACAAAAAGCTTTCCTGGAATCTATCATGTTCCATCAAGAAATAATAATTCTGATTAATCATCTACAAAATCATCTTAAGTACAATACTTACTTTTATTTGTATTTTTTTCAAGCATCCACCTTCTTTTTGGATCTTGATTTCTGGGCCAGTTCAATATAACTTCCAGGAGACATTGTTGTGTATTCCCCTCAGGAAAGTGATCCAACATCTTTGAACTGGGCATCTGTCTTACTCTGTAGGAAGGGTGTGTCATGGGAATGTATCTTAATGAGGAGAGAAGGGTTGCTGTAGCTGGAAGGTGCTGCTGGAACTAGGCAAGCACCTTCTGACTGCACAATTAGCCCTGAACAACTCCTTAATGATTGCTATAAGCTTTTAAACCAACTAATAGATCCTGGGAAAGAGAGATTCATGCAAAGTACAAAGCACAAAAGTTTGAACACAAGCTGTGACATTTTAAAATGAGAAACTGGGTCTCCCTAAAAATGATTATGGAATTATAGTTCTCCTGCCATTATTCAAAAGTCAGTGATGTGATTAGAATTCAGAGCTGTGTCCTTATTCAGAGGCTGATGGTACATACAGTATGAAGGTGTGATGCATCTAATCGTTACCATGTCTTGGAAAGGAATCCCATGCTGAGTCACAGCTATAGGACAGTTTTTGAAGAACATTGATGATGAAAATGGGTACTGGTTGAAAAGACTAACTTCCTGGCTCAGTTAACATCACATTATTTAATTAAGGTCTGTTGATTAAGCCAGAAACAAGCTATTGTCAATCTTACATACAAGAAAAGTTTAATTATTATTTAAATTAATTGCTTTGTTCTCCCGCTTTTTAAAAATTGGTCTTGCTTTGCAAGTGTGAATTGGTCAGAGACTCAACCCAGGGACAAATCAGAATACAGTAAGGCAATAAACCAATAATTCATGTATTTCTACTCATAGGCTATTGTTACCATCACAATGCCATCATACAATGGTGATTCCAAAAGTGGCTTAATGCACTGTAAAACAGCTTCTTGGTGAGATTTGTTTTCAATTCACTCTAAATAAACAAAGCACCTTATGGCTTAGTGAAAAATTGAAAGCTATTGCTGTTGACTTTCCCCTCACCTGATAAAAATGACTGCAATATCCAGCCAAGGCAACAATATTTTCATCACAATTTCCCCTTACTAATCAACAAAATTGTTACCCACTCAGCCTATTCCCTACAGCCCTACCTCCATTAAGAAGTTGAGGCTGCACCTTCATCCCATATTTGTATTCATTTAAAGGGATCTCCACAATCATTCTCTAATTCTCATTCATAAAGTTTTGACTTCCTGCTTCTCAGGAGGTGAGCCTTTAGAGAAAACATGGCAGGTTGTGTGAGGAGATGACAAATGGCAATGATAACTCCTACTGTATTTATTTTCCTTCATAAATCTATAGCCCATAACAGTGGCAGCAAAGCTGTGAGGATAGTGACTTCCAATATACCATAGATTCACTAGCCTCCAACAGAGCAGCACCAGAAACTATTCTTCCTCCTCTTTCTCATTTGTAATTCTGTATAATCCCAAATAACAATTACTACAATGGTGTTCTGAAACCATTAGAAAGGAGCAATGACAGAGGAAATAACAAATTCCACTTCTACATATCTCTGGAGCCTTTACAGCCCATACCTTTAGCCACTCAGACTTCATCATTTAGCTTTACTCAACAATTAGTTCAGACCTTCTCAATTTCTTCTCCTTATTCCACCCTTCCAACACATTCATATCTTCAGCCTCTCACTTTACTGATGTTCCAGTTCCACACTTTAAGACATTTCTCAATCTACTCTTCTCAAATTCTACCAGTTGATTATTGTTGTTTCTCTGCAGCATGGAAGATATTTTCTATTTGTGCATCATACTGGGAGGTGATAGGTAGATCAATAGACAGAAAGACAGTGTAACTGAAAAGAATATGCCAGTAGAAAGTTATTTCTCATTTATCTATGCACTAAAAATATCTGAGAAGGTGGTCCAATTTTAAATACCCAATTATTCTGGTTTATATCAGTATCACTTAAAATCGGTGCAGAATTTTATAATAATTTTTACAGCAATCTTGCTTGGAACAATGTTACTGAAGTAACTTTTATCATACCATCCTCATACACGTGGAAACATTTTTCAAAAGAATAAGAATAGGGAAGAAAACTACTAAGTTGTCAGCACTCAATTTTGCTGTGTGAAGAGTTGAACATTTTGGAATGCTTCAAAAATTAATCAGCCTTTACAAAGATGTAATTAATATAATCAAAATTATTTGTATGATAGCCAGTTTGGCATGATGATTAAGGGACAAGATATAAACTGGGAGTTCATGAGTTCTAGTCCTGCCTTTGGCATAAAGCCATCTGGATGACCTTGTGCCAGTCACTTTCTCTAGTCTTTGGAAGGAGACAATGGTAAACCACTTCTTTAAAAAAAAAACTTGCCAAGTAAAATGCAGGAACTTGTCTAGGCAGTCTTCAAGAATCAGACATGATTGAACAAAAGAAAAAAAAATGTACCATGGGCAAAAGGTGGTTTCACAACATTAACTGCTTAATTGATGTCACAGGCAACAAAGAAATTACAATGAATCTATAGATATACACAATATGTAAGAGCACCTCAAACTACCAAAGACTATGCAAGTTCATCAAAATTACTTCTGTGTAGAAAATTTATCACTTGTGAAATGAGCAGTGGTGGGATTCAAATTGTTTTACTAATGGTTCTGTGGACGTGGCTTGGTGGGCATGACAGGAGAAGGATACTGTAAAATCTCCAGTCAGAGTTGGTATTTTCTGGTTCTCCGAACTACTCAAAATTTCTGCTATCAGTTCTCCAGAACTGGTCAGAACCTGCTGAATACCACCTCTGGAAATGAGTCTAGGTATACTTTTGACTACCAAGGTCAATACAAGCAGAGTATTATGAGTGGCTCTGTTTCTTTTTCTGTCTGAGGCTATTACATAGCAATTATTTTTTAAAAAACTTTTGTTTCCTGTCTGAAAGCTGTTTAATAGCTGCTGAAAAATCAAAGACATGGTGAAATACTCTTTTGCTACTTTCCTTTCCTTCTTTCCTCTCTTTGTCAGCAGGAAACTTCTAGTTCTATGAATTTTAGCAGTTCTTCTCATTTTGTCTTCTCTGTCTGTATCATTTCATCAGATACCAAGAAAAGTGAAACCTGACCTGGGAATCTGCCCTCTTATCCAAAAGCACAACAGGATGAGATGCAGAAGTGGTATTCAACAGGTTCTGACCAGTTCTGGAGAACTGGTAGCAGAAATTTTGAATAGTTCGGAGAACTGGAAAATACCACCCCTGACTGGAGATTTATAGTATCCTTCCCCTGCCCTGTCCACCAAGCCACGCCCATAGAACCAGCAGTAAAAAAATTTGAATCCCATCACTGATGAGATGGATATACTGCTGATATCCAGAAGGCTGTATTGGTAGATTTTCTCCCTAGTTTTTACCTTGGGTTTTGTTAAATGAATCTTAATTTGAATATCAAACTTCCAAACAATTTCCAGCACAATCAAATTACATCAGATAAGATGCTAATTTAGTGATTAGGTGACATAAATAAAGAAAACAGTAAGATGTTAGCAGAATTCTTGATAATCAAGTTTATAGAATTGTTCAGTTTAGACAATTTTCTAAACTAATGTTTGACATTAAAATGGTAGAATAATTCGGGTTCAGATAAGGTCCTTTCAGCTCATACATAATACAGAATGGCAGATAAAAGTGGAAATGGAAGTTTTCCTCTTGCTTATGAAATCAGGGGAAAAGGAGAGAGAATACACTAGCTTGAATTCATTCCAGCTTTTTCCCAACAATTTAAACCAACTTTCCAAACCTGATGTAACATACTGGGACCAAAATTGTTCCAAACCCCAAGAAGTATGTTTGACTGCCAACTACTGTCCAGGCTTGCTGCAGTGTTGTCTTTATTAATTATATTATCACTGGTGAATTTTGGGGTATCACTAGTAATTACTACTAAACTACCTCATTCTCAAATTCACTTTTGAGGTCTGACTACATTTTTTTTTTCTCTTTGTAAGGTTTAAAATACAGTATTTTAGCAGAGATGTCTGCTTTCTCCAAGTCAGTGCTTGATAAAAGAGTCAACGGGAAATTTCAGTTAAAGGAAGGACCTGAAGATGAAAGATTCTGATTCAATTTTCTGGTCATAGCTTTGCTATTCTACACCAGATACTTGCAGTTTATTTTTTATTACACTGTTTCATTTTGAACTATTATTTGTTCAATTGATCAGGTATCCATGAACTTGTTTGCTGTTCCAAACTGTACAAAAATCCTTTGCTTTAATTATATTAGCAATTGTTATTATATTAGTCTGGTACATGTTCCCTGGGGTTTGTAACTGCTGCCACTATTCACTGCACAAAATCACCTTGTGTGTTATTGTCAAGTTATATTTTTATGTATCATGTCAGCATAAAAACCATCTCAACCTTGTCTTTTAATGTTCCACTCTTACTGTAACTATGAACATTATTAAGAGTTCTCTAATTAGATGGAATAATGTACCTGACTTTCAATGAACTCTAATCTTCATTTATGCAAGTTTGCTCCACAGTCCATTGTCAATAACCATGACACTGGCCATGAAAATATGTTTGTTTGTTCTTTTCCCTTTCTTTTAAAATAGAAAGGATTTTCTATTTGAAAGAATAATGCAGGGTGAAGTAGTGATATAAAAAGAGGGATACTAACCAATTTGGATCCACTGTCTCCATGTATCCAGGGTTGGCTTGGTTGGGGTTTTTTTTTTTGAGTTTTGTTTTTTTTTTGTTTTGCTTCAGATGAAGTTGTCCTTAAATATGGTCACATTAACTAATAGCTTTGGGCAAGATATAGGATAATTCTCAGTTGGCGGAGAGGGAAATTCTTGAAAGACTTATGGTGAGGACATGATGAGCTAGATATCCCTGAAAGAGCAAGGATGGAATTATGAACACTGTCTGCCATCATAGATAAGACACTGTGCAATGTTATGGAAGAGGAACAAGTCCTACAGATAAGTACCAAATAGATTTGAACATAGATTTTAAAGTAACATACACAATGACAACAGTGTGGTGGGAAAAGATGAAATACTGGATACACAAATGGGGTCTACCCCAAGAAGAATGGAGACTTTGGGTAGCTTTCTTTCACCCTACTTAAAAAGCTGGGTCATATTCCCTCATTTGTAAAACTGCCCCGAAAAGACAAATCTCCCATTTCCATTTCCATCTCAACATCCCATTGTGAATACTCTTCTTTTCTCACTGAGACAGAGTGAGAGGCATGTACCTTGTACCAACATAAGAATAGTAATACAACGAGTATCCAGTGTTTGATGGGATAAAAGTATATCAATTATATTATATAGTTTCTTTGAAGTGGAGAAGCCGGGAACATGAGGCAGACTTAAGCTATTTCAATAGATTAATTGGCTGTGACATTTTAAATAAGAAAAGATGGATGTGGAAACTATCCGTATAGGTAGTAGGGATTATTCTGTATTCTTCTTCCTCAGCCTTCTTATCTGGGAGGAATCTTTATTAAATGTTTTACTTTTATCATGAATGACTTCTTTCTCTCCCAGGAGTCAACTAAGGAAATGATCCCAGAAGAAGAAGTCGAAGCTTAAGAAAAAGGAATTTATTTGTATTCCACCTTTATTATCTTTACCAATAACTCAAGGTAGTTAACATGTCCAGCTCCTATTATCCCCAGTAACAACAAGCCAATGAGTTGGGTTGGGCTGAGAAAGAATGATTGGCCCAAAGTCATCCTTCTGCCTTTCATAGCTAAAATGGCTTTCATAGCTAAAATCACAACACTGATTATGACTTGATAAATAATCCTTCATGGACAAAGAACAGCATGTACCTTGGATAGCTGAGGATGCCAAAGAACAGCAAAAAGTATACGTAACTCATTTATTATAGAAAGACTTTTGATTGTATGAACCACATCAAGCTGAAAAATGTTTGAACTTGATTAAAATTTGAGGATAGAAATTCCAGAAAGGATCAGTTTATGTGCGCAAAATAATTTTATGCCACATAAGCAATCAAAGATTCTTCATCACACACAAATATTATGAGTATATTAATATACTAATATAAAACTCCATGCCTATCATTCCTAATCTGGATACTGTGGTTGTCTAGGATTCATTTTCATTCCCATTGTTGTGGCTATGCAAGTGATCCCTTCCACAATCTAATGACTTCTTAAGCTGTTTTGAATTATAGAACAGATCAGTCAAAACAACTTCATGGACTTCCCTGGACTTAGGCCTAAGCATTTGTAAAGGTGTCCTAAGATGAAAATAAACTTCAAGGAGTTGGAGAAAATTTAATAATTTTTAGAGAACAGGATGCATCATTTTAGATTTAGCAGAAGACTCCTTTTTTTCTTTCACAATAAATTGTTTGCCACCAGCTGAAAAGAGTCAAAACTCATATTTCTGTCTAATTTCTAACAAAATTGTCCAGAGCATTTCCAAAGTAGCAGTTAATTGCATCACCTAGCTATCATGATGGTGATAAATCATTAATGCAGATAGTTTTGTATCACCATTGATAACTTAGAGATGCTATAAATTACTAATGTGGAAATGTTCCCAGAGCAAGCAATAATACAAAATCTAATATCGTGTCCAGGGACATTGTGCAGTGGATGGAAAAGGGAGCTCCCAAAGTGCAAACAATACTCTATTACACCATAACCTTGTTTACATTGGGCTATTCTATTTCAAATGCAAAGATTGGAGCTGGGCTGATGGCAACAGCACTGTAATTTGAAATAACATAGCTTTTATTATGAAACTAAACAAATGTAAAACCTTTCTCATTTCAACCATAAAACATCAACTCTCTGAAAACTATTAAATTTTGCTCAACCAATTCAGAAAGTTGCTTAAAAGAACTGATGTATTTTTTTCCCAGCAGAGAAAAATAAATGTAATGGGGAATATTACCCTCCATTCAATACTCTTGGATCAATTCCTTAGCATCTTCTATTATCATTAACCACACAAAATGTCTGATCACCTAATGAATCCTGAATAGCTATCCTACATTTTTCAAAGCCAGCCTTCAATAAATTGCAAGTACTTTTCCATTTTAAATGGAGAATATTTAGTCAAAAATATTTTTAATGTAAGCCACCTTGAATCTTTCTGATATGGTATTTATATAAGGAAGTCTAGAAAATAAACTTGAGAGTTTAAATAAACACAGTAAAAGGGAAATTGTTAAATATAATATAATTTTTTGAAAAAAAATCTGAAAATTCAAAATGCTCCTTAGAAAGAGATGCATAGATTTCCATAAAATCAGGACATTTTTTATACTGGAAATGTCACCAAGCATATAACTTCACTTGCTCCTAATTGGAAGTATTCAAGGCTCCATACCTTCACCTACTTAAAATGATTAGCCCAGATATCCCTGACAAATCTATCTCAGTTCTGAATAATATGTTCTATTTCCTCCACATAGGAAGGGTCATTGTCATTCTTTAGGAGCACTACTGTTTGTACAAAAACATCACTGTTTTTTTGACAGTGGTGTTTCTGCATATGGTACATTATCTACAAATTCTATCATAGTCTTTCTCAAAAATAAAAATTGCAGAACCTGTCCAAAAAGCTTGGATTAAAAAGAAAGACAGAGGAAAAAAGACTGTATGAATCTGTGCAAAATTTGGCCTTTCTCATTTTGTTTTCAACCGTTATAATAAAAATGGAAATTACAGACATTTATGTTGGGAAAATGGAATTTTATTTTATTGAAATATTTTTCAGACTGAAGCATCAAATTGGATTGCAAGTGACCCAGACTAAATTGGGCCAGTCCCAAACTGAATTATCTCTTGTACAATTCTTGAAAATTCCTGTACTATTACTGAAGCTATTATCTGTGCAGATGGTTCTAATCAAATAATCATTCAAATTTCAAATTGTTTGCCCTAGTTTGTTTTGCAAATAGGGAAGTAAACTCTTCTTAAGGAAACTGCAACTCCTAATGACTTCAAGGATAATGTTCATATGGAAATAATTTGCCCCTATATTCTTTTGGATTTTAACAAAAGTTGTAGTGTTTTTTTAATCTTTCCTACTGCCCTGAGATTTCAATTAATCTCTCTTTCAACTACTAATTCAACCCAGTTAAGCAAGACAAATATGTTGCAGTGTAACCTAAAATGTACAGAATACATATTTGGATTCTAGAACTGTTCCTTGGTTCCTCTAAAAATATTATTTTTAGGTCGTTGTTTTTCTCCTTCACTAATATTTTATTTTTTCTATTTAATCTCTGTTTTACAAAGCTCTCTTTTGAATCATTTGTTATGTTTTATGCTATAACCCTCGAGCTATTTCATGGAAACCATTAAACAGTTCACATACACCACACTGCATGGGAAAAGTAGCAAATAATATAGATTTGTATTTTGTGATGCTTGGGTTATTTCTTGGAATTCAAGGATTCAGTCACTGCAAGAATGAAAAGACAAAATTCTTAGGATTCATTTTCTTGAACCCTTTGAATTCCATGGACAAGTATAATATACGCACCTCCCCAAAAGCAACATAATCATATTTAAAAAAGTATATAAGCAAGTGTTTGGACATATTGTTTCAGGATATTAGGAATTAACTGTCATCTTCATTTTTCAGTGGCTTTATCAGATTTAACAGCTATTGTAATAAGGTAACAACACACACCCAGCCATAATCTTGGACATCCTTGAAAATAGAAACATAGTTGGGCTATTCTGACGATTCTTTAGTCTGTAGAAATGTACTATTAATAATCTATTTTTAGAAATAAAATTTTAAATGGACTTGCTTTTATTTAAAAAAAACCCAAACATGTTTAATAATTCAAATTAAAGTTCAAACTGAACTAGAAGAAACCTATTGAAAAGACAGGAAAGTTTTATCAACATTTCAAGCTCTGAGTTAAGATAAAATTAGTTGCAACTTTTTTATTAACATGACACCATAAAAGTTTTCCATAAAAGGATTTCTCTCTCTCTTGGCATTGTGAATGCCATTAAATTAAATTAAAATAATTTTCCTTGGAAAATTATCTAATATGCTTTTCATGCAGTATTCAGTTGAAATATGTCCTAATATTGTTCACAGATTTACAAGATTCCAAAATGTGTTTGTCCTGTTCACTGAAAGAAAATCAGTGGGTATACTGTGCCAATGCATATTTTTAGAATTGAGCTTAACAGTCAGTTTGAGTTGTTTAAGGGCCTGTCACATTGGCCGACGGATGCAATACGTTTGTAAAAAGGACACAGCGGACGAGAAAATGTTCCATCCGTTGTTATCTGCTCTCAAAAGTGCCCCAAATTTGCATAACCAGAGTGGACAACAACCGGAAAGGAACAGACGGGGGATGACATAGCCAGGATGGGAAAGCGCATTGCTCCACGGAAGCCTAGTGCGACTCGACAGCGGTGGCACACATCCCCAGGCGCTATTCGGGGGAGCCACAGTGGAAGGTGGACGTACAGCAGAAAGAGCCGGAATGCCCAAGCAGATGGAAGTGGGGATGCACGAGCGGAGCCTGCGGTGGTAGCGGATGTCTAGGAGTCGGATGCCTAGCTGATCGGCGCAGAGCGCATTCACTGCGCGATTGGATCGGTGCGGGGAGGCGCAATTGTGTCACAGGGCCGGTTGGCAGATTGCATGAAGGGGAAGCGCTCGCAAGCAGGGGTCACCATTCAGAGAGAAGGACCTGCGGCCTTAGACCAGCTCCTCAGACAGCAGACGCAGCCAGACAGCCAGACAACCATGGGGAAGAGAGAAGAGCGCTGTGGCATCTGCTGGCAGCCCTGGACAAGAGGGACAGGGGTCACCATCCACACACACTGCGCCCTGACTCTGCTTTCTGCTGGGGCTTCTGTCTGGACTTGGGGCTGACTCTTCTGATGCTCCGGACGCTTCTGCTAGGACGCTGCTCTCTCCGATGGTGCTGGGGCTTGCTCTGGTTGCTTACTTAGCTGCTGGCTGTCTCCTGCTGCTTGGGAGGCTTCTGCGCTGGTAGCTTAAAACTCTGCTGGTGCTTGGCTCAGGATAGATCACTGGGGTGCTAAGTCTGCTGGGGCTTACTTCTGGCTGGCGCTGCTCACCTGCTGCTGGGCTTCTGCTGGAAGCACAGATTACTCTCGCTGGCGCTGCTCTGGTCAATGCTGGATCTGCTGGTGCTCCTTGGTAGCTCCACATGGTCCTGCCTGTGCTCATACCGGTGCCTGGGCTGTCCTGCTGGTCCTGCTGGTGCTGCCTGGAGTAGCGTGCTTGGTGGCTTACATCTGCTGCTAGGCTGTATCTGGTCCTGCTGAGTGCTGCTGGCGGCTGCTCGGTGGCTTACTCTGCTGCTGATTAATCGGCTAGGTCCTGCTTGTGCTAGCTGGCGCTGGCTGGTGCATGAGGCGATGGATGGCTACTGGTCCTGCTCGATTCCTGCTGGTTGCCTGGCTTTTTTGCTGCTAACTGTTGTTATTGCTGCTGTGGGTAGGCGTGGTGGTCGTGTGCATGGAGCAGCCGCTACAACGTCGAAGGCCCCGTGATGAAGGGCCCAGATGGCCCTGCAGAGGAGGAAGAAAGGCATACGGCGAGAACCGAGAACAGGAGAGGGAGGCAGTTACTCCATCGGAGGAGGATATGGAGGATGAGAAGTTCTGATGCTAGGGAGAAGAGTATCTTTGGTGAAGGGAACACAGGCTCTATTTCGAAACGACAGAGGAAGCAGGCGCACTTGAGAGAGAAGGCAGAGAGCCTGGCTATCACTTCGGAGGTGCTCCTCGGCTTGGTGGCAAGCACATGCCACACCTGGTACGGGCACGCCTGGCACTTCAAGAAATAGCTGGCCACCCACGGTAAGTTCTGACAGGACAAGAGAACTACGTGATGGCCAAGTGCGCAGCTTTCTTGAGGGTGAGATCACGCCACTGGGAAGCAGCCCCTGCTCACAATCCTCTCTCTCATGCAGGCCCGCTGAGAAGACAGGTCCTCTCTGGCCAAGAGTCAGCTCCTGTGTCCAGCGCAGATATTCTGAAGGAGCGTTTAGCCCATGATCGGGAGACCCCACCCGACAGCTTGCACTCCCGTGGCGGAGGGACATGGAGGACCCCCCTGACGCAGTGGGCAGCAAGGCCAAGGGCAATCTACACAGAGAACAACCCACATCACCCAGCTCCACGTCCACCGAAAGCAGGCGAACGGCAGACCCAATGAGGGGCAGAGCCACTGTATGCTGACGTGCGAATCCCCACATCAGAAAGCAGTGTAGTCCCTCTCTCGAGCTGGAACACCGACGTCCGCATCCTCCAACTGCAAGCCCTTTTCCTCAAACCTACATCAGCGAGACCCTCATGAACATGTTGGAGATCACAGTACGCACCACCGGTAGTGATAAAGGAAGAATCACCAGTCTTCTTCACAACGCCTGCAGACTGCAGCCTGAACCTGCTCCCCACGCAGTCCCGGTCTGCTCCTCCACGCCGCAGGTGATGTCACTGGCCCTTTCCAAGTGCTTTCCAAAGGCCCTCACCTACGCAAGGCTAACGGCTACCTAAGGAGCTCCAGCAAGCACAGGCAGCCTCTTCCCGTCCCAGGCACAGGTAGATCGGACGCCACCTGGGTGCCACTGATGCCACTGATGCCATCGACGTGGCCATCCCAATGCCAACCCGATGCCACCCGAACTGGAAACCGATCCACCCATAGCCCACAGATGCCACCACACCGCACAGATGTACCCAGGCCTCACCCTCGCTTAGCTTGCAAACTCAGACATCCACCCACTACACTGCTCCTTCCTCCACCACAGCCAAGCTCGGCTCAGAACATTATGATAGGTCTTGGGGCTGACACCACCCAACCACTGACATGGAGGACGTGGGCTCTCAACATCACAGGACTGAGCCAGCTCTCTATAGCTTCCTCACACAACCGTCCCTGTTGGCCTCTCGGGGCAGGCACTCCCAATGACACCTCAGACCAGCATCCGAGCAACGCCCTCCACAGCCCTGGACCCTTCACCTGAGAATGGGCACACCTTAGAGGTGGACTAAGAAGAGTGCCAGAGACTGGGTTGCTACCTGTTGACATTTATCCTTTGCTTGGGACACTCTTCGGATCATTTTGCTGTTTACAGCTTTTTATTAAAAGATTATACACTTTTGCTTCACAACTTTGGTTCAGTTCTTTTAGAAATAAAGTCCTTGTAGGAAACTTTTAGAAATGGTTTAAGCCTTTGCATGCTTGTGGGGCAATGGGGTAAGGATGCAGTGGGGATGGGCAGGGATACTGTTGGGATGGCAGGGATACCTAATGGGATGGGTAATAGCTGTGGGATAGATAAACCTCACACAGTGCAAGCATATAGTGGGACTGTAACATGGTCCACTCCTTGGGTGCCACACCTATTGTGCCTTTAATTATCAATAAACAATGTAATCATCTCCAATCTCCCACCAACACATGTTCAGCATAAGCACGAACTCTGTTATTAAATGCCCTGTATCATGTGTAGGCCCAGCTACATATCATAGGCCCATCGCTCACTCGAGTGTGGTGATGAGATAGGGCCTGAGGAAAGCATCCATGAAAGTATCGATACTCTCGTGCGCTGTCTTGCCACCTGCCACTAGCTGCCAGCTGGGGAAGGTGTGTCATTCTCAGTGTTTGTCAGGAGGTTGCGCTGCTTTCTTTCCCTTTCCAAAAACATGAATGCGTCTGTGGGTGAGCTGTGTACAGTCCACAGTGTCTATCAGGTTTCGCCCTTTGGCATTCCATTGACTGGCCAGGACTGCCTGTCCCATATATCCTGTGTTGACGGTCCAAACTACAGCCTGTTCTGCAAACAACCATAGGTAGTGGGGCTGCGCATGAGATTGTGATAGGATGCAGCACATGAGTCTTCACGATGCTTCTCACAGATGCTTGCATGTGGTGAGAAGTAACCGTGGAACCTGTTGTGCCAGGATGCCACAGGCGAATTCTCCAGGCAACTCCGCCTTGCCACTGAACAGCACTAGTACGCATATACCACGCATCACACTCTCACGGGTGCGGCATTGAGGTGTAGGGCTTCATGAGGTAGGCTCTGAGGGTAGAAGGCATCATCTCCCCAGCTCGCCGTCACCGCGCTACTTCGTGCTCGCTCGCTGCAGAGAGGGTTTGTTGATCTGGGAAACCTACTGATGAGGTTCGCGTTCCAGCCTTCCTTGGAGCTGACGTGCTTTGTATACCTGGGCATCTGTAACGCTGGACAGACCGTTGCCCTGTTGAAGCACGATGTACATGGTCAGCATCGACGCTATCTGGCGAAGAGGATGATGCCCTGAAGAAGCCTTGTAGTTTGTGATAGTGGACCCTGAGTTGGCTAGAGGTTTTGCGGCCCAGTGTGCATTGCCCAATCTATGGCTCCAAACGGTGTGGGGAGAGCTCACTCATTATGACTACCGACGTGCTCTGTAACTTTCTTCCAGCTTCTTCAGTGGAGGGGCACTGTAGAGGAGCTCCTCCAGGTATTCTTCGATGATGGCCTGCACCACTTCTCTGACGACAGCATGCTGATGGTGTTGTGTGCATACCCTCCAGGTGTACTGGCATGCTGCCTGTATGTGATTCCGGAGGGCCACAGGTGGCGCAGAGTATGGCTATGCCTTGAGTCCCATGGGTCCAGGCTGGACCCGGAAGTTGGTGGCTCTGCTTGATCAATCTGGGTCTCAGCAGCTCCAACCTTCAGTCAAACATGGCAGGAGGCATCGCTCCATGAAGTGCTGGAATGCGACGAGGGTCTTCGTTCCTCGCCTCCACCATTCAGCTTGTTCTAGCAGTCTGTACTCTGGCTCTTCTGGCTCGATCCATCTTCGGACCCCAGACACGTTCTTGGCACCTTCCGTTGTTCTTCGCGTAGAACAGGTGAAAGAGTCTGTGTAGATGAAGCGTTCGCACTTTGTAGACGATGGGTGGCTACCAAAAGGGTGTGTGATGATCCAGTGAGTGGAGATGACTGTGGATGCTGCTGGAAGAACAAGAGCCAGATGAAAGGCTTGAAAGAAGGGTTCTGCACCGGGCAGGCATAGCTGGACTGAAAGGTGGAGATCGCAGGTGAGTTGGCTCCCCCTTTTATAGGAAATAAGTAGGTTTTCCCTCGGTGTCCTTTTTGCACTCTTCCTAAGGTCAGCCTGCAGACATCCTAAATATCCGAGATAGGTCTATGCTCCTGCGAAGTTTTTTTTTCGCCTTTTTTTTTTCCCCCCCCATTTTAAATTGGCCGCTTTTTGGGGGGGGTTTTTTTTGCGAGCTGCATCTGCTTCATCCTTTTCGTCCATCCGTGCTACTGCAGCTGCGTGTCCGTTCCGCTTCCGTTTCGCATTCTGCCGATGTCATTTCCCGCTGGGAGCAGAATGCAAGTTGCGCCGACTGCGCAGCGGGAGTGCCTAGAGGCTATAGCAGATGCATAAACGGATGAGAGACTTTCGATTTAGAATGGACGTTCCCTGTACATGCGTTTGCGGATGCAGAACGGACAACGTTGGAAGTACATTTTCTGCTCAAAAAGTTTGTGCAGCTCAAAACTTTTTGAGTGATGAATGTCCAGTAGACGGATGCTGGACGGATAGGGGGAGAGGAGAAATAAACGGATCGCAGTGAGTAACAGAACAGTGCATCCCGTTAACTTCAACGGACCAACGGATGGCAAGTGTTTCTCTCCGTTTTACATCCTC
Organism: Laticauda laticaudata; assembly: GCA_004320025.1. NCBI lineage: Eukaryota > Metazoa > Chordata > Lepidosauria > Squamata > Elapidae > Laticauda > Laticauda laticaudata. Next base: position 49,481 of record BHFT01044179.1, read on the forward strand.
TTTCCATCCGTTGGTGCTGTGTGACAGGGGCTTTACCATAAAAGACAATCAAATAGGTTATCTGAAGTGTATAACATAGACTACTACATTACAATCTGTTCTTGCACAATCAATTTCAGTGTGTGTCTCTTGCCATTCTCAATCCTGCAAATGGCAAATGGTTTGGGATTAGATACTATGAAAGATCAGATTTAAACATCTTCTCTGAGAACTCTGACCTGAGCACAGTCCATTATTCACTTCAGAAATTTTTTCCTCTCCAAATCATTTATTCAATTGTTCATTTATGAATGGGTCCTCTCGCGATGAAGAATTGGTTAACTTTTTTTCCTTTCGTAAGAAATGCAGAATCCATAATCAAACCAAGTCTTCCAAAACATCAAACATATGAAGGGATGACCCTAACAGTTCTTTCACATTTCTGGAGTTTTAAATCCTTATTAGTTCAATTTTAATATATTAACAGTTTACATCTCAAAATATGCTAGGAATAAAGATAATAGTGGGGTCCTTGATTATCTCTAAGCTTGATTGTTTTCTTGCAGACATTTCATTACCAAACTAAGTAATAGGTAATAATTCAGTGCACTAATGATGCATTGATGTTGTTACCCAGTTTGGTAATGAAACAGTTGCAAGAAAACAACCAAGCTCAGAGAGAGCAGCAAGGACGCCATAGGTCAACTTGAGTTACAATTTTCTCTTCTATCAATAAAAACAATAGTTCTTTCCTGTACAGTTTATTCTGTAGGATTTTCTGGACACCCTTAAAACTGTCTGATGATCCTGGTTGCTAATTTTATAATGTTGTGGCTGCCAATAAAGTTAAGAAGAAATCTGTGGTCCTATCTGAGCAAAAGTTCACCTTTTGGGTGGGAGGGGGTAACATGAGAACATGACATCACCCAACATATAAACCTGCTTTTAGCTTAGCTAGAAAACTTGGAAAACTCAGAAATAACTTTTTAAAAATTTGTTCAGTTCCCTTAGAATCCAAGCCTTATAGTTCATCCATTCTTTGCACAGCATTATTTCCCAGCCTACATGCAATTCTATTCTTGGATGTTTTTCATTCCTGGGAAAGTTCACTGCCCTCCCTAGGCTAAGCCTTTTTTTTTTTTTTTTTTTTGCAACAGTGAAGGAAAGCTCATATAGTCCTCCTACTCTACCTTTGACATCAGGCCATCAGAAGACAATCAGGTCTATGTGAGCACCTGCTGCTCCATGATGCAGTCATTCTGACCTCTAGAATGTCATGTTTGAGAATGGGCGTCAAACTAAATAACATTTCTTTACCACAGCCTTCTCTCTTCTTTTGTTCTGTGACCTGGAAAAAGTTGCAATGAAATATTCTGCACTTTCTGTCTCAAAAACCATTTGGAAAAATTGACTTAACACTTCATTATTTTTGCTATTTCAGGCAAGACTTTATAGCCCAGTGCTGCATATATTTATTTTAAAGTAAGCTCCATTGAGCTCAGTATGACTTAGTATAACTCCAGACAAAGTTTTTCTATGCAAGCACATTATGTCGCCCATTCATCAAATTTCAAGGAGCCCACATGCTCAACTCCCATTTGCAAATTTCATGTTTTCCTACCTCTTTTATATAACCAGGAAAAAATGTTATGAAAGAAAAGAATCACCCTTCTGAATTAGATCTGTGTGCCTGAACATCCTTAGTGTCAAATAAATATGCACAAACATTTGCAGCTTTAGCCTGCATAATGTATGCTGGAATTAAGGATTTTTCAAAACTATAACTTTTAAGAGTGACCTAGGCTCTTCTTTATTATCTGTAGGCAAAATCCCTTTCTATAACTTCTTCTCTAAGCATGAGAACATCATGAGAACAGGGAGAAATATTATACCATTCGCTGCATCTTCAGCACACTGACTCTGTGCACTTGGCCAAAACATTTACAAGGAATATGGATGCTCATCTCCCAAAAAATGGCATATCAATATCATTGGAGGAAATCCTTGGATTTTCAGGCATACAAAAATAGGAGTACGAGAAGAAAGAAGAGAGGGAGGAGAAGCCACATGATAAAATGGTATCCAAAATATCACAACATTTTAATCTTACAATTTACATTGTTTTGGTAGTGTTGTCTTCTGAGTGTTTCTATTAAGTGGAAATCTAGTGAAAATGAACAGCATAGATAGATAATGTCGAAAAGTGGGTGAATGACAATATACTGAACAGGAAACAAGAAATAAAAGTAGGAGGGAGAGAGAAAGACAGAGCAAAAATGATTGAAGTAACAATGATAAATAACAGTCTCTTATGATAACAAATCATGGAGGTTTAGAATGTTTCATCTCTGATCCCAAATGTCATTTGAGACATTATATTTATGATCTTCTTCTCCTACCTTTCCCACACACATATTATCTGCTAGCCATTTTAAGTGTGTCAAAATATTTTGAGATTAGACAGCCTTCTACTACTATAACCAATTTTGCTTGTGTCTAACCAATTTGATATGCCACGTTAGGATGTATAGTTAGGAACCCAGAAGTTATTTTAAGATTTTTCCTCTTATAAATATTGTCATGCTACAAACTACAGTATATTTAAAATTTTCTCTATTTCCAAAGTAATTTGAAATACATAGTTTTCAAAAAGTATCTTGTGGTCTAGATCATGTGATGCTACTGAACTTCAGCCAAGTCCTCACTTACTCTGTTCACTTAGGACTTAATGGATCTTCTTGGACTACATAGACCAGTTTTTGCTTACATAGAAAGGTTCTACCTAACTTTGTTGTGTGCCTACCTATATGTTTTGGAACCATTTTGTCCAGATTTCTGGCTAGCTTTAGATCTGACTTGGTCTGCAGACGTGTCTGCCAGACCTTGTTCCAGAGTTTCTGGTTCTTAGTTCAAGAGGTAAGGATCACAAAGATTTCTAAATACGGTTCTGTGATCCTTTGAATACCTGTCATCTTTGTCATCAGTAATAAGAATTAAATCGTGTTTTGACCTCTCCCCACAGGAACAGAAGACAACTACATATATCATACAAAATAAAGATTTCACTTGGTTTGAAATTACTGTTCCAGTTTCCCTAAGATATTTTGTCTACCCTACTGCTGGTGCTATAAAAATAGTTGCAAATAGCTTCTGCTTTGACATAGGAAGCAAGAAAAGTGGTTTATAAATCAGGATCAAGATGGCATCAGCCAAAGTGACAGTCAGCAAGGTCAAAGGCCACGGGGTAGATTCCTGCAGAAGTCCAAAATTTATAGTACTAAGCAAACCAGGCTTCAGATCAAGTGGCAAATGTCATGAGGAGAAGATCGATATCATAGTTAATAGACACTGAAGAGCAATTAAATGGGTATTGTATTTGATAAATTATCAGTGGGGTTAAGCACATACAGAAAGCATAGTAGGGCTGCTGCTTTGCAGCTAAACAAGTCAACCAATGCAAATTGAGCCCAAATGATTAATGGTTATGAGCTGCATTGCTTGCCAAGTTGAAAAGTCATTGGGAGGAAAACAAAACTTAATTTTTGTTCTTTTAAAATTGGGGTATTATATGTTTGGCCAACACAGTTGGTTAGAGGAGAATTATATTTAATATGGTTTTCACCATAGAACAGGGGTCTTCAAACTTGACTGCTTTAAGACTTGTGGACTTCAACTCCCAGAATTCCTCCTCCAGTCATGTTAGCTCAGGAATTCTGGGAGTTAAACTTGCCAAGTTTGAAGACCCTTGCTATGGAATTTTGGAGAGAAGTTGTGGACTGGCATATTGTTGGGGGCAATATGCTGATGCTTAGAGAGGGCTGTAAAGCACTGTGAAGTGGTATATAAATGTAAGTGCTATTGCTATTCTGCTTCTTCTGACCACTGGACTGTTCCCAGTCAAAAATGATAACATCAGAGGTTCAAGGAGGATATTTTCCACTGTCTTTCCACATGCTGCTTGTCCAAAAGGTGCTTTTCCCAAAGGCAACAGAAAGTCCAGTTGCCTCTTGAAAAAGTAGCTTTGGGAGAACCATGATCTGGATGAGTAAGAATCTCCATAGATTCTGCTTGTTCCCCTCCTCTTCCATCATTATGTAACATTTATGCCATTTCAGTGTGTTATGATTATAATTCCCAGAATTGCTCATTGGAAATTCTGGGAGATATTATCCCAACACATCTGGAAAATTAGGCACTGGTGGGAAATCATCCCAACTTCTCATGAATGTCCTATTCCTCAGTCATTCCCTAAATTATTTCCTATAGAAATTCTAATGGGTAATCTAATAATCTCTCAACTAATGAAAGCAGAGGAGATGAACAGAAAAAAAAAATGAATGATGATTTCTCCAAATATTATTTAGAGACAATATTCATATTTATTTATTTATTGAATTTATATTGCCACCTATTCACCCATGGTGACTCAAGGCAGCTTACAGAATATAAAATCATATTTTAAAAAAAAACTAACAAAAATAATCAAATAAATTAATAAAGTACAATAGAACAAAATCTGGGGGAGGGGGAATCACCCCCAACTCCCATCCCTTGCCCCGACAACAGCACTTTACACGAGCCATTTCATGGGCTCCATCCCGCTCTAGTTCAGATTACTAAACAATCATGAATACTTTACCATATAACTGAAGCTACTATATTGACGAAAGTTATGGTGTTCTTAGAGAAAGGGCGTTGGTACTAACCTGATACGCCCATTCTCTGTGAGCTGTGAAGAGCATCCAGAGATGGGAGGTGCTTCAGTCTCTTCTG